>SNQJ01S0094433.1:0-12332 GCA_010110895.2 Picea sitchensis | reverse complement strand
ATCTGTGTTTATGGTTGCATCTTCGATACATTTCTGTTATATTATTGAATATCTGCGATATCTCTGTGCATTTATTTATTATATCTCCGATCTCATTTCGTGCCGAAAATAATCTGGATCACTTATCTTCTTCTCCATGTCTATAGTTGTGGCTGGTAGGGTTTTAGTTACCAAATCCAAGAGGTCATCTTATTCAAGGGTGACTTGAAGTCTTGATTTCCAGGAGCTGAATTTGCTTGCTTCATCAAGCCTATCTTCTACTAATGCTTCATTCTTCATTTGATTGGTTTCTTCAAATTCTTGCCAACAGGATTTTGAAAACCTAATGATTAGGTTGAATTAGAAACCTTGGATTATATTTGGACTTATGACTGCCAATAATCAGTTTGATAGTGTCATAGAGATGCTTGATGATTCAGGAGAACGTTTCTTCAGAAATCTAGAATTAATATTCTGCAGGAAATTTCAGCACCATAGAAACCCTAGTGCCAAAAATTAAAATTTCTCAGAATTTCGTTTTGAGAGATTCTGGAGATGCGTTGTAAGAGTTCATAATATTTTATGCCAAAAGTATCCCCAACTTCGAAGTATTAAGGGCTGAATCACCACTGAAAGGAAGGTCGTACAAAATTTTCTGGAAACCCTAAAAGGGTCGTATGGTTCTGCAAAAGGTGAGCTAAGACTTGGTGGATGCTTGTGCAATGGGCTCTTTCAAGACCTATGCTCTGATACCAAGTTGATTTTTTTAATAAGCTAGGTTAAGCATGAAGTTCATTCCATTTTAGTATTTAACCATAACCATAAAATGTTGCAACATCCAAGATCACAAGAAGAAGCACCATGCACAAGAACACAAGATGTATGCTGGGAAACCCTTCTCAACAAGGGAAGAAAACCCAGCCAAATCCTTTTCTATATTCTTCAAAAGAAAGACTTTCACCACCAAGATAAACCATAGCACATAAGAGGTTGCTCAAACCCTAGAACTCTAGCACCCAAGAGAGGTGCACACTTTTCCCAAAGAAGTGTACTTTCTGAAATTTCCAAACTCACATGAAAGATATGATTCCTCAATGGGGAATTTACCTTTAATTATACTAACCTAAACCTGTCAATAGAAGTGTATATTGGCACAACATGGCCGACCTCTCTAAGTCACATTATAATTAATATTATCCAGATTAATTATCTTTTACACCTATTACTAATCACATTAAGGTGGGGCCGACCTCTACCCTTTACATTACAATTAGGGTTACATGGAGGTCTGACTCTTGAAAAATATAGCAAGGGATATGATACACCCACTAGTGATCATCCACTAGGGGCACATCCATATGTATTTCCATATCTCTGGCTCACTGCATTACACAGAAGAACCCGATCTTCACACATTCACCTGTGCTCGTCCACAGGCACATCCACTCTACAGATCTTCTTTCCCAGTGCCTCACACAGGAGAATCATCTGGAGTTTCTCGTCAACTCTACTACTCAGAGGAGTCTAATACATCATCTTCATTTATGTTCACATGATGATGCACTCAACACTTTGGGATTTCACACGTTCACCTTGTGCTCATCCACAAGCACGTCTAACTCAACAAATCCCCTTTCCCACTGGATAATAATCTGGAGTTCTTCTAAACTCTCTTAATGGAGGAGGTCATCTCTACGTTCCATCTATGCCTCAGGTAGGAACCACATACCCTTCTTAGGATATTTCTCTCAGGTTTGTAAGATGAGAGAAAGACTCACATAGCTACAATGATCCACATCTCACAGGTTTGCAAGATGGAGAATGTCTCACATAGCTGCAATCATCAAGAAATTTTTGTTGGATACTGTGAGGTTTCTAAGACCTTTAGAATTTACATATTAGGTTACCATCATATTGAGATCAACAGAGATGTAACATTTGATGAATATGAAGCACTCAAAATATCAAGGAAATGCCAACTTGAAGAAGTATATGAAGAGGAACCTGTAGATCCCAGAGTTGTAGAACCCATGAAGGAAGTTACAGTTACTCCTGATGATGAGATTCAAGAATATGATTGAATCTCAAGAACCCCCATGGATGACGATCTCTCACAAGAGAAAGCTATCTTGGGCAAGGGAACTTATTCAATATGCATAGAAGTATGGTGATCGAGAAGGAACCATGAGACAAAGCATGAAACCTAAGACATTCTCTAGCTATATGGCCTTGATGTGTGATATAATAGAAAAATAACCTACTTTCTTTGAACAAGTCATTCAAAAGAAAGAATGGATGGATGCCATGACAAAATAATACCAGTCCATTATAAAGAATGATGTGTGGGAAGTAGTTTCCATACCAAAGAACAAACATGTGGTATGTTCCAAGTGGATATACAAGATAAAACATGGAACAAACAAAAGTATTGAAAAACATAAGTCAAGATTTGTGGATCGTTTTTTTTCTCAAAAAGAAGGTATTGATTATGAAGAGACATTTTCTCCTGTAGCTAGATACACTTCTATCAAAACCATCATAGTTGTTGCATCCAAAATGAAGTGGAAGTTACACCAGATGGATGTGAAAACAACCTTCTTAAATGGTGTTATTGAAGAAGAAGTGTATATAGAACAACCACAAGGGTTTGAAGTTGAAGATAGAAAGACTCGTGTTTGCAGGTTGAAGAAAGATCTGTACGGGCTGAAACAAGCTCTTAGATATTGGCATGGTAGAATTGATAATTTCCTAATGAGCTTGGGATTTACCAAGAGTAAAGTTGATTATAACCTTTACTTAAAGGTTATGAATGGTGAGCCAGTTATATTGCTACTATATGTGTATGACTTATTCTTAATAGGAGAAGAAAATATCATCACATATTGCATGAAGAAGCTCGTTGCATAGTTTGAGATGAAATACCTAGGCCCGATGCATTATTTCTTAGGTCTTGAAGTTTGGTAGAGCCCAGAAAAGATCTTCCTTAACCAAGGTAAGTATGTAGTTCAAATACTGAAGAGATTTGACATGTTGGAATGTAAATCTATGAAAACACCCATGGAAACAAATTTGAAGCTCCTGGTTGATACTTCGTCATATTTGGTTGATGCTACTCTATACAGACAAATTATTGGTTCGTTGATGTATCTGGTGAATACTAGGCCAGATATATTCTCTGTTGTGAACACCTTGAGTCAGTATATGGTGGAGCCCAGACGTGTTCACCTTGTAGTTGCAAAGCATGTGATGAGATACCTTAAGGGTACGTTGGATTATGGTCGTTGTTATATTGGAGATCATGACTTCATACTATATGGTTATACTAATTCAGATTGGGATGGAAATGCTTCATACAGGAAGAGCACTTTAGGATGTTGTTTTAGTTTTGGGTCAACCATGACTTCATGCCAAAACAAGAATCAATCCAGTATTTGTCTCATCACGACAAAAGCGGAATATATTGCAACATGTTTCACCAATTGTGAATCCATATGGCTTCGGAAGTTGTTGGCAGGTCTGTTCGATCTAGAGATGGAAGCCATTGCGATTCTATGTGATAACCATAGTTGTATAAATATGATGGAGAAACCAGTGTTCCATGATAAGTTGAAGCACATAGAGATCTGATATCACTATATTCGTGATATGGTGAAGAGGGGAGCTGTAAAGCTCCAATATGTTGGCATAGATGAGAAGGTTGCAAATCTAATGACCAAGCCTCTTCCTCATGTGAAGTTTGAGTACTCCCGAGACAATATTGGTGTTGTCTTAAAGGACCTCCCTCGAAAGGGGGAGTGATGTTAATGATAATATGGTATTCTGACCAACAACATGTATCTTTGTTAGGATTTTATATCCTAGGGGATTGATCATCCCTGGACAGATCCTAAAGGTCCAGTAAGGATAGTCTATTAGAGTACTTGTGCATGTATATGCCAGTTGTGGTCAGTAGTGGTAGCTCCATTAGTATTTTATATCTAAGGGAATCTTATGATTACTTGGAAGATCTCGAAAGTCTGGTAAGGACAGTCTGTCAGAGTACCACGTGATAGCTTGTTAGGATTTTATATCCTAGGGAATCTTATGATTCTTGGGAAGATCCCGAAGGTCCGATAAGGATGGTATGTCAAAGTTCCACAAAATGTTGGTGTTGATGCACTTGCATCATTATGTTTCCATATGTTGATGATGTTGTATCATCCTCGTGTTGTTGATGATGTATCATTTTCATGATGTTGATGATGTTGTACTAGCCTCATGTTGTTGATGATGTTGTATCAACTTCATGTAGTTGATGATGTTGTTGTTTTATCTTCAGGTTATTGATGTTGATTTTTCAGCTTCATGTTGTTGCTACTGCTAATGATGATGATGTTACTCCAACTCCATGTTGTGGATAATGATATTGAGGATGAGAAAAAATTTCAATGATTTGTAGATGTGTCATTCAGTGTTCCAGATGTTGATGATAATGTTTCCCTCTCCTTCTCTTGATGATGTGGTGTCGGGTCATGTCAGTAGAATACCCTTCTTGTTAAGGGGGAGTGTTGAAATATTGTAACTTCGAATAATATTCTAATTATATTTGAGTTGTTATCTTATATATCAAGTCCCCTTTTGTGGATTGATCATGTTGGGTATTGTATAATATCAAATCCCCTTTTTTGGATTGGTCAAACCATATTTATATGGTGGTATTTGAAAATTTGGCCCCTAGTGTTTATAAAGTGGTTTTAACAACTTCTACAAGAAGTCGGCTCTACTAAGCGAAGAGACATAACCCTAGCGCCTCCTCAACTAGTATTTATATGTGAGGATGATGTCTCACTCTCATGTAGTATTTATGTGTGAGGATTTATCATGTCGGGTCTTGTATAATATCAAATCCCCTTTTGTGGATTGGTCAAACCATGTTTATATGGTGGTATTTGTAAAGTTGTCCCCTAATGTTTATAAAGTGGTTTTAACCACTTCTAGAAGAAGTTGTCCCTACTAAGTGAAGAGACATAACCCTATCACCTCCTCAACTAGTATTTATATTTGAGGATGATGCCTCACTCTCACACACTCACACTCACTCATTTTAGTGCACATATATCGAAAGCAGTTGCAGTTGCAGTTGCAGGAGGAAGGAGAAGAGAGGCACATGCTCAGTCTTAGTTTATTCTTGGTGTTTTGGTCTTAGTCTTGGCATTGTATTGGCAATCTATTATTGAGGAAGTTTTTGTTGGGTTTTCTCTCCCATGAAAGTTTCCCAGGATAAAATGTTGTGTACCTTGTGATTGTGTTTCTTTCAATAATCCTCTTTACGTTGTTGTTTTGGAAATTATTTAATAACCTAATAACAACAGTAAAAACGTAACATGAAAAGGGTTGATTTGATGAGTAATCAAATAAAAATATGAAGAAATATGGGAAGGAAAATGGATGAAAATAAGGAACATGAGAAAATAATGATGGAACTGTTGGAACATAAAATGGATGGAAAGTTGGAACAAATCGAAAATAAAATTTTAAAATCCTTGAATGGGAGGTTCCCTAAAATTGATAAGGTTTCTTAATGGACTCATGAAAATAAGGGTAGTATTCAGGTTGAACAAATTTCCAATAATAAGAATTTTCCATGGGGATTTAAATCCTATAATGGAGTTACTTATGGATGGTCTCCCAAAAGAGTGAACCTTCTCAAGGTTGAACTAAGGAAGTTTGATGGAACATAGGTCTTTACCTGGGTGAACCTAATAGAGAAATATTATGAACTACATAATATTATGGATGATAAGCGAAGGATTCATATAGAAACTTTGAACTTTGAGATAAAACTATATCAATGGTATCAATGGGTAGTTAAAAGGAAGGCCCCTTCTTATCATTATGCTTGGGGTTTATTTACAAGAGACTTAGAAGAACAGTATGGGAAAGTTGGGGAGCATGAATACTTCAGTCAATTGACAAGAATCAATCACTTAGGTGATACCAAAGATTACAATTCATAACGGCAGGCATTGGCCACAAGAGTGGCTGATATAAGTGATGAAAATTTGTTGGAATCTTACATGGGTGGATTAAAACAAGACATTAAACATGAGGTTTACCTAAAACATCCTCAAAATATTATGGAAGTTATGAAATTTTCTCATCATATTAAAGCCAAGAATAAGGCTACACACAAGTATACCATTGGAGCATACATAGGAAGCAAAGGTTGTTTTGGGGTTCATAAAGAGACCATACCTCAACCAACAAGGTTGACACCTCAGAAAATGGATGAAAGAAGATAAAAGGTACTATGTTTCAATTGTTAGAACAAGTGTATTAAGGGGTATAAATGTGTTGAGAATAAAATTTTCAAAATATACTATGAAGACGAAGAATATCAAGAATTGGAATCATCACAAGATCTAGATATAGAAGGGACTACTCCAACAATATCTTGTCATGCATTGGTTGGCATCAGTACTCCACAAATCCTCAAGATAGAAGGATACATAAAAAATAAAAAGGTAACGATGTTGATTGATTCTGGTAGTACACATAACTTCATCAATTACAAATTAACAAAATAACTCAATTTTTTTGTGTTTCTAGCATGGATGATTTTAGGGGCTAAATTTCGCTCATGGGCTAATTTTCCATGGTTTTCCCAAAAATGAGATTCACTATTTTAAAAATGATTCGCCCAAATTCTATAGGATAAAATTATTTTACCTTAAAAATCGCCAAAATTTTATAAAATATATAAAAAATCCTTATAAATTTGAATATTTTTACAAAAATATCGCCAAACATTTATAGTTGGCATATGAAGGATTAGCAAGATTCGCCAAGGTTTCTACATTTAAAAAAAAAAAACCATCCTTAAAATCATCCCCGGTTTCTAGCACAAGAGTTTCAAGTAATGACTGGAGATGGAGGAACCATAAATGGTTCTGGGAAGTTCCATAGTATTAATCTCAATATGGGGGAGTATTTTTTTAATAGTCCCATGTTTTCCATCCAAATGGGTGGTGTCGATGATGAATCAGGGGTCCAATGGTTACAATGATTGGGAACAATGACCCTTAATTTTCAAGATCTTTTCATGATATTTTCCTCAGAAGGAAAGGAAATTGATCTTACAAGTATCCAAGGGAAACCCTCTAAGGTCATAATCTCTAATAGCATGACAAAATTACTCGAAAAAGGACACCATGGTGTAATTTCATAATTGTTCTCACTAGATGTTAAAACATATATATCATTTTCTCTAGTGGATCTCCAAATAGTTATCAACAACCATTCCAAGGTATTTGAAGAAATGCCTAAGGGTCCTCCACCAGCTCAATATCATGACCATGCTATTCATTTGCAACTAGGAAATTTACCCCCTAACATTAGGCCTTACATGTATCCATATGCATAGAAGATTGAGATTGAATGTATGATCCAAGAAATGTTAAAGGTCAAAATCATTCATCTGGCCAAAGTTTTTTCTCTTCACTGGTATTGATGGTTATGAAGAAGGATGGTTCATGGCGTATGTGTCCACATTATAGACATATCAACAAAATGACTATCAAAGATAAGTTTCCTATTCATGTCATTGATGAATTATTAGATGAATTACATGGAGCAATTTTCTTTCCTAAGTTGGATTTTCATTCTAGATATCATCAAATCAGAATGAGGCAGGAAGACATTCCCAAAACAACCTTTAAAACACATTAAGGGAATTATGAGTTTTTGGTTATGCCATTTGGACTTACTAACACAACTTCAACATTTCAAAGCATAATGAATTATATTTTCAAAACCTTCCTTAGAAAAAAATTTGTTAGTATTTTTTTATGACATACTAATCTAAAACAAATCTTGGGAAGAGAATGTACAACATGTTGACAGAGTATTACAACTTTTGTAAGAGCAACAAATTTATGCAAATCCCTCCAAGTGTTACTTTGGAGTTCAAGAAGTGGAATATTTGGGTCATATTGTATCTCATGAAGGTGTAAAAGTGGACCCTAACAAAATTATAGCTATGAGGGAATGACCAATTCCCAAAACCTTGAAGAAACTTAGAGGATTCTTAGGATTGACAGGGTATTACTGCAATTTTGTCAAAAGATATGGTAAAATGTTGGCACCTTTAAAAACATTAGTAAATAAGGAAGCATTTTCTTGGACATAAGAAGCAACTAAATATTTTGAAAAACTCAAGGAGGCTATGTTTACAACTTCTATCCTAGCCACACCTGACTTCACAAAAACATTTATTATGGAGTGTTATGCCTCAGGCTGTGGAATTGGTGTAATTTTAAGACAAGAGGAAGGTATGTTGCCTTTGAAAGAAGCCAACTTAAAGGAAAAAAATCACTCAAACCCATTTATGAGAAACAATGTTGGCCATACTACATGCAGTTAAGAAATGACGCCCAAGTTACCTAATATAAAGACACTTCAAAATAAAAATAGATCATGATAGTTTGAAGTACTTCTTGGAGAAACTACTGTATTTAGAAGATAAACAAAAATGGGTTACAAAGATGTTGGGTTAGTATTTTGAAATTATCTACAAGAAAGGAAAACATAATGTTGTGGAAAATGCACTTTTAAGGAAAGAAGAAGAAACAAAGGGTTCACTACGTGCTATTTCTATTCTACAATCTAATTGGGTGGAAGAAGCAAGGATATAATGTAATAAATATAAATATGTATGCAAGATCATTCAACAAATACAAGAGGATCCCAGTGCATTAGATAAATTTGTATAGAAGAATGATTTTCTATGGTATCACGATTGCCTATATTTATGTAAGAGTTCCCAACTCAAATATAATATTCTTCTAGAATTGCACACTTCTAAAGGATTACATTCACGGTTCTTGAAAACTTACCATGGGATCAAGAAGGATTTTCTCTAGTAAGGTCTTAAAACTGATGTTCAAAAGTTTGTGTCTAAATGTATGGTCTGTCAATAGAATAAGGGGAGACAATCAAGATGTTAGGTCTCCTACAAGAATTAGCTATACCAATTCAACATTGGGAAGACGTTTCAATGGATTTTATTACAGGTTTACCCAAATCTAAAGGAAAGACTGTCATCATGGTAGTAGTGGATTGATTGGAAAAGTATGCCCATTTTTTCTCTCTTTATCATGCTTGTAAGGAAATTATAGTAGCTGCAACATTCATGGAAATATTTCAAAAACTAAATGGAGTCCCCAAGATTATTGTAAGTGACAGAGGTCCAATTTTCACTAGAAATTTTTGGATTGAATTATTTTCTTGTTTGGGTCCTCAATTGGCTCACAACTCATCTTACCATCCTCATTCTAATGGGAAAAGTGAGATTGTGAAGAATTTTCTAGAAGGATATCTTCATGTCTTTTCATTTGATAAACAAACACAATGGGTCGAGTGGTTTCCCTTGGAAGAATGGTGGTACAACACATCATTCCATACTTCATAAAAAATGTCCCCATTTTTGGAACTTTAGGGATATCATCCTCCATCCATCACATCACCCTTGAAAGGGACTACAAAGGTTCAGGCAGTGGAGGACCACATAAAGAACCAACAATAGGTTCTCAAAATATTGAAGGACAATTTGGTTGTGGCACAAAATAGGATGAACACCAAGCATATCAACATCATAGTGAAAGGGCATGTGAAGTGGGGGATTGAGTATTTTTTAGACTACAACCATATAAATAGATGTCCCTCAAGCAACAAAAGAAGGATAATAAATGTGCACCCATATATTATGGCCCATATAAGGTGTTGCAAAGGATTGGAAGTATGGATTACAAGTTGAAGTATGGCTTATTGTGTTTAAATGGATAAATGTAAATATTATTTCTTAGATTTTAGCTTTTGGTTTGCTATTGTGCTATAAATATTTAATTATTTGTAGATTTGTATCTTTTTAGAGAAAGAGAAAGGTATTTATATGTTCACCTGTGAGTAGGTTCTGAAGCACCTCTACCCTATTGATTGTGGCCTCTCCTACTATTTTTCAAGGAAGCAAAAGAAAAGAGAAATACTCTAGTAAATCATATTAGGTTGGTCTCTTTTCTTCTTATTTTCCTATATACCTTTAATAAATACTCATCTTCTATTATTTGAAATTCTAAGTGTTTAAGAAAACTTCACGTATTAGTCATTTTAGACATTCCATATGATACTTACTCCCTTTCATTGACTAAAATTTAACTTATTAATTTGCATTAATTCTTCCCTTAAATATTTTGAAATATACCCTCCAAAGAATGATAAGAACAATATAAAAAACAAAGTACAATTTGAATAAACAAAACCAATAAATATTTTGAGATATACCCTCCAAAGAATGATAAGAAATTCCTTCAAATAGCCTAGTAGCATCTAGAAGGTTCTACATATGATTGGCTTATGTGTTTCGATAGAGAGGCTAGCAGATTGTCAACAGAGGGTCGAATTTCCTTTGGATTATTAAAAAAGATGTTGAACATATAATGTGATTTTTTAAATAAATTATTTTAAAATATTAATTTGCAAAGTGAAAACAAGTTCCCCGCTTGTGAAATTGGTCACTTAAAGTGTGAAGTGGTGAAATAACCACAAAACGAATTATTATAAGGATAATATGCAAATTTTCAACAAGGTTTGTCATAAAAGGATAACAATAATTCTCATCTAAAAATTCAAAATTCAAAACATTATGCTCACGACATTTACAAATTTTAAAAAATGAAAATGGAAGTACAAGAATTCAACGAAGAAACATGGATTAATCCAATTAAATTTGGAATGTTTTCAAAAATGAAGTAAAAAAGAACTGAATAAATTAAATTAAGTATAAAGTCACATTTCATTATTGATGAAATATCATGATTGGTAGAACAACACAAGCATATAACAAAGTTAAAATCATTTAAAGTGATCATGAAAATACTAAATCCAAGATAGACAAGAATCAATGATAAAGACACCTTATCGAAATCCTATTCTTAAGATCATCACTATACTCACACGTGAACTTATTGGCATTCCTCTAAGCAAGAATAATATTCTTCCTACGTTTTAAAAAATCTCAATTTCAATGTAACTTCGACTCAAAAATAAAGTTCAATTTTGGAATTATAATCTATGAAGTTTCTTCTAACCCTATGAATAAACAATCATAGAGAATATCAATCTATGATTGATTTATTTTTTTGAGGGTATAAATTCTGGGGAAAATCTTAGAGCACTTTCTCTTATTTGAGGATAGTATTTAGGGTAAATCTTAGAATCTTTAGGGAACAAGGTTAGTCAACAATAAATCTTGAAATCATGATAACAATATATTTGTTATGAACTCAACATGTCACTTGTGGAAATTGAACCCAAGTGAGAAGGTTAACAATCATTCCTCCCATCCACCTAAACTAAACCTAATTTAAATGTAACTTCAATGTAACTTCGACTCGAAAATAAAGTTCAATTTTGGAATTATAATCTATGAAGTTTCATCTAACCCTATGAATAAACAATCATAGAGAATATCAACCTATGATTGATTTATTTATGATTTTTTTTTTTTTTTGAGGGTACAAATTTTGGGGAAAATCTTAGAGTACTTTCTCTTATTTGAGGATGGTATTTAGGGTAAACCTTAGAATCTTTAGGGAACAAGGTTAGTCAACAATAAATCTTGAAATCATGATAACAATATATTTGTTATGAACTCAACATGTCACTTGTGGAAATTGAACTCAAGTGAGAAGGTTAACAATCATTTCTCCCATCCACCTAAACTAAACCTAATTAACAACCCATGATTAATTAATATGTCTGCGATACTCAAATATTATTTAAAACTTTAAAAACCTTTTAGTTAAATTTCTTTAATTGCTTCAAATCCTAATCCTATTAATAAAAAGTAACATATAACATATCCAATATTAAATAATATGCCATACACATAAACTTATCTATTCAATTAAGCCTTAAATAATCATGGACTTTAATCATGACAGGTCTATTCAAATGCTATGTAAAGATATCACATTAGTCAATTGTGTCATCATTCAATCATTAATATGTGGTTATGTGATCTAATAAATTATTTCACACTTAGATATCTTATCTTTTATTTGAGATGGATTTACATAATAACCAATTAATCTATTACACATGACACAACATATTGTATGATATGAAACTCAAAAAAATCATAACTATCTTACTAAAAATCAAATTGCAAGGTAATGCAAATATTTCTAACACCTAAATTTTACTAAATTGAACCCTTAATGGAACAGTCATGAAAATTGAAGTTCCGTAATGATAAGAATTTGATTCATAAGGTCCAAATGGGAGACTTTGATCCATAAGGTCTCAAAGGTTTCACC
>SNQJ01S0094432.1:13121-31963 GCA_010110895.2 Picea sitchensis | reverse complement strand
TCTTCCTTACTTGGTAGGACTTCCTGTTTAACAACATCCTTCATTTCTCTAAATACCACATCTTGGCTATACACTACCTTCTTAGTTTATGGGTTCCAAAGATTATAACCTTTGAGACCATCTTTATATCCAATAAAGATACACTTTTCATCCTTCTTATCTAGCTTACTCCTATTTTCCTTTGGAACATGAACATATGCATCAAAACCAAATACCTAGAGATGTGTGAGAGAAGGTTTCTTACCAGTCCATACCTCTTGTGGAGTCTTGTCATCCAATGCTGATGAGGGTGATTTTTTGACCATGTAACATGCAGTACCCACTACCTTAGCCCATAATTCTTGTCCTAACCCGACACCACTGAGCATGCACCTTGATTTTCCATCATTTTCCTATTCATTCTTTGTGCAACTCCATTATGATGAGGTGTATATGGAGTAGTCTTCTACCTTTCTATACCACACTTCTTACATAATTATTCAAATTCATTCCCGCATAACTCTCCACCATTATCTGTCCTCAACACCTTAATTCTTTTCTCTGTTTGATTCTCAACAAGAGCCTTAAACTCTTTAAACCTGTCAAAGAATTCAGGTTTCTTCCTGAGGAAATATATCCAAGTATTCCTCGAGAAGTCATCTATAAATGAGACATAGTACACAAATTTTCCCAATGATGGGAACGATACAGGTCAAAAAACATCATTGTGAACTAGCTGTAAATTTCCTTCTTCCCTCGTTGCACCAGAAGGGAATCTTACCCGATTCTGCTTCCCATATACACAATGTTCACAGAAATCAAAATCCAGAGAGTAGTTAGACATACCTTCAACCATACCTTTACCATATAGTATTCACAGACCCTTCTCTCCGATATGTCCTAGTATTTGATGTCACAACATAACCTTTTCTTCAGAGACTGTAGGAGTTCTTTCTTATTCAACTCCAATATCAAGAACAATGGAACTATTACACCCATTACTAATAGTTATTTCTTGCATCTTATACAGAGTTCCAAACCGAACTCCCTTCAACAAAACCATTTCTCCTCGAACCATCCTGCAAGTTTCCTTTTCAAATATTGTTTTTACCCCTACATCATCCATTTTGCTTACAAAAATCAAATTTCTAGCCAAACCTGGGATGTGCAGAACATTAGGATGTGTTCTAATCCTTCCATCTATGAGCCTCAACTTGACATTTCCTTGACCTATGATTCTGGTTGTTGATTCATCACCTAAGAAAACATTACCTCCATCATACCTTTCATATTCACAGAACCACTCCCTGTGTGGAGTCATATGAAAGGATGCACCTGAGTCAACCAACCATTCCTCATGATCTTCATGTGTGCTTGAAGAAGCCAAGTACATATCCCCTCCTTCTTCCTTGGAGGTATTTTCTTCTATAGAAGGAGATTCTTCAGATCCCTTATTTTTCTCAACTTTGGATCTACACTTCTTCTTGTAGTGCCCTTCTTTTCCACATCTCCAACATACCTTTACAAACTTTCTGAGAGATTTAGATTTACCCTTAGACTTAGATCTCCCACTTGAGAACTTAGATCTATTTCATTCCTGGAAACGTCCTCTTGTAAATAATACATCTGTGCTCTGTCCTTCCATATTCTTCTATCTCGTCTCCTCCAACAACAAGGATGAGACCACTTCATCAAACTTCAAGGAAGTTGTATTACTACCTATGGCCACAACCATACTATCCCATGAGTCTGGTAAAGAACAAAATAAACCGATACATTTATCTTCATCTAAAATTTTAATCTCAACAGATACTAACCGACTTACAACAGTATTGAAGGCGTTCAAATGCTTTGCCACCAAGTCTCCATCTCTCATCCTCAGGTTATACAATTTCTTTCTCAGGAATAGTTTATTTACTAGGGACTTAGACTAAAACAACTTCCCCAACTTATCCCATAAATCCTTGGCCGTAGCTTCCTCTGACACATTTAGTAATACTAAATCTGAGAGACATAGTCGGATTGTGCTCTTTGCCTTCCGATCCAACTTTTTCCAATCATCTGTTGAAGTTCCTGTAGGTGCAGTACCTGGATCTACCATGATCCACTGATCTCTGTCCACCAACATATCTTCCATCTTGAGCTTCCACATCTCAAAAAATTTCCCATTAAACTTCTCAATCTCCATCTTCGAATTGCTTGCCATTTATTTTCACCTGAAAAATCAATACCACATATCTCCCACTGTAACAAGGCTTATCACAGTCCCAAGCCAAACCCTTGACCAGAAAGGCGTCCCCCTGAAGCCAACAAAGCTCTGATACCAAATATAGATTTTAACCTTGTACAATATTTATTGCAAACATATTTTCAGTAAAAGAACATAAAAGATACAATGAAAAATACAAACCCAAACCGAGAAAGCCAACATATTCTATATTCATTCATAGTGTTACATTGTTTACAATACAATATACATATAGGAGCCAATGAAATCCAAAACCCTAACCCAATGACCTGGATTAGTCAACAACCCTAATTCCTTAACCGGAAATAGAAAACCATCGACAAAAACCATGTGTCGAAAAACTGCCCAAAAATGTGACACGTTTCCTGAGGTAAAAAAACATTCTTGGGGGTGCTGCTACCTAACCCCTGCGTGGGGGGATGTCTCCCCCCCGCACCCCCCCTCAAACCTCCCTGCGCGCATGCCACAATGCAGGTCCTTCTACTAGTGCAAAGAATATAACACATACCCAACAATTTGTATGGTTTCTATGTAAGACCCCTTTACTCCGTATGTGAGCCAGATTAATCAGCATCACCATGCCTGCATCTACTGAAAAGGATAATGTCAATAATCCATATACATAAAATCCATATTGAAATAATCATATAACTCATGCGTATACTCAAATACTCAAACCAAAATATGAGTCCACTCCTTGACTCAATCCAGAGTCCAAGGAAGTTCGTTGATGCCGTCAACATCCTCAACCTGTCACTTTTCCTGCACACTCATGAAAACTCATCATAATACCTGTTAATATATACATCTATAAAATAACATATAAATCTCAATACTCAACATAACATAACTCATAATCAAAGCATAAATCATAATGTACCATAACCGGATCACTTGCTCGCAAGTGTCCTCAAAGAATAAGTCAGTATGAAAATGTGATCAATGGAACTAGATGTTACATACACTCCCTCTTGTTTTAAACTTCATCCCAAAGTTTGTACAATCTAATAATGAAATCAATAAATGTATCTAACACTAATCTATATATCGAATCTATCAAACAAATAAGGAAACTGTTGACACATCTCATATGCATCCTCCCATGCTACAAAATGTGGACTATAACTTTCCCACTGGACCTTGACTCGATCGACTATTCGATGTCATAGAAGTCGAGTGCTATGGTCCAGTACAAAGATTGTCTCTGCCATGAGATAACCCTCATCCGACACCTGCAAATAACTCAATTCAATAACATGTGACGGATTTGAAATATAATGTCGCAAAACAGATACATGAAATACATCTTGCATACACCTCAAAGAATCAGGAAAGGCCATTCGGTAAGCCATGGGTACTTTCCTTTATACAACCTTGAAATGTCCCACAAACCTAGTAGATAGTTTAGCACCCTTACCAAACTTGATTGAACTCTTATGCAGTTTCACCCAGAAGAAAACTTTGTGCCAACCTCATAGCTGCGGTCAATGTGATGCGCATTAGCATAAATCTTCTGTCAATCACACACCTCTTTAATTATTTGTCTTATAGTTCACATCTACTCTTCCATTTATTGGATTAGTTCTTGTCCCACCAGGACTCTATGCTCTAGTCGATCCCAACTCATAGGTGTCCGACATGGTCTTCCATAAAGAAACTCAAAAGGTGCCATCTTAATCGAACTTTGGTGATTGTTGTTGTACGCGGATTCTACCAATGGTAAGAATTCTTCCCAACGTTTCTGTTAATCCATTTCATACATTCGCAACATATCCTCTAAAATATGATTCGTTCTTTCAGTTTGTCCATCTGTTTCAGGGTGATATGTTGTGCTAAAATTCAGTTGTGTTCCCAATGCCTCTTGGAAACTAGTCCAAAATCGTCCAATGAACACTAATCCTCGATCATATATGATCTTCCTTGGTACACCATGCAATATCACAATCTCTCTAACAAAAAATCTAGTTATGTCCTACACCTGATACGTCATATGAATTGGAATAAAGCGTGCACTCTTCGTGAGAGTGTCAATGACGAAAAAGATAAAATCATGTCTCCTTGCTGTCAGTGGAAATCCAACAATAAAATCCATCGAAATGATTTCCCATTTCGATTTAGGAAAATCCTCCCAAGGAATAATGAGGAGGAAGTGAGATTGGTCTTTGGGAAGACAACATTATGGTCTATCCATCTTGAGGCAAACAAACAACATAGAAAATTTAAAAGAATGGTTGAGCGCCAAAACATAAGAAATATCTTTGCACTCTTATCTTGGGATAACAACTCCAATTTGTTGGGATGCCAAACTCCATTTGTTAGTTTACCTATGTAGCTTGGACAGTGCATCCTTATTTATCTCTCATAAAACCATGACACCAAGGAGATATTTTACATTGCTAGTGAGAGTATTTATTGAAGCCAACTTATTTCTTAAAAAGTGTAAAACATTAGGACTATATCATAATACATGGCCATAACATCCCCAAAGTTAAAATTTTGCATATTTTTTATTTAACTTCGAGCAACACACCATGCCTCAAAATTTCCTTGATGGTTAACAAGGTCTGATGGTAAACTAGGTGTATAAAGTATGTTGATATATTACAAGTGTTGCATGTTTTTAGATATTAACTACATACCTCAGGCACATTGTTTGAAAATGGCTTCATTTATCCCATGATATATCATGCTCTAAAAACTTAATCAATGGCATTGATTGTAGGCATTTCACATCTTAGGGTATTGGCTATCTATTTGTTGGAGTTTTACATGCTCATATTTTTATATTATGAAGTAACCTGGTAGTTATAATGATGTTTAAATTTTTTCAATAATGTTCTAGAATGAGGTTTAGTTAATCTTAGAAAATGATTTTATCCATGACATATTCTTTGATGAGTATAGTTCTTATTGTGTCAATGATTGGTTAAAAATCAGTATAGTTTGGGAAGTTTATTTTTCAAAAATGGTCAACATGTCTATTAAACAATAGACCCATTTATACCATAGAGCAGTTCTATTTTAAATAAAAATTGTAAGTATTCACAAGGCACCAGACTTAGCATTCTCGCTTTGAATAAGTCCCCAAATTTATATGACAATTGCAATTGGAGTTTTGGTCAAATCCTATAGATTTCACATGTGTTGGATTTGAATCCGAACAACATGCTTTGATTGTAGGATCACTCGAAACTTCAACTTTAAAAATCCTTTAAACACTATCTTTTGAATTTTTTGTTTGTAAACTCAATAATTTTCCTTATGGGGAGAGATTTCCTTACCATCCTAATCTGTATAAGAAATGTTCTGAAAATAATTCCATTCTTGGTCTGGTGGCTATTCATATTGAAATTCCAAAGTGTCAATCCCATTTTTCTGAGTATATTAAGAAAGGTATAGAGCCTGAAAGATTGAAGAGTTGTATAAGAAAGTGCATGATGCCATTCAAGCAGACTCGTCAATCAAACACACTAAGAAACATGTCCCTAAAGTGTATAATCATTACTTGACAATGAATCTAACCTATGAAGAGAGAAAGGAAAAAATATTTGCTCGATTGAACGCTTTGAATGTTGGTGTTGATGAAGAGAATGTTGAGTAAATTATTAAAGTTATTGGATTGAATAGTTGGTTTTATCTTCCTTATTGGTGAATTGCATAACTTTCCAAGTATGATTAATACACAATGAGTTAACTTGGCTCACTGGTTTTGCAACCTGAGTTACAACTTTAGAAAAATTCATCATGTTTTGGTTAAGCACGAGGTTATTGCCAAATTTCTCTCAAAAATCCAAGTTCTGGCATTTTTGTCAAGTTGCCAAACTATGTTGAGTTTTTCCAACTTATAGTTTTTGATCAATTTTCAATTTTTTCTTAAAGTTTTGTCTATTCTCCAATTTGAAATTTCTTTTTCAGGTTTACTCAATTAGTAAGGAGTCTAAGTCCTGTAAACTTTACATGGGCAATGTTATGAAGATAAGGGGAGGTCCATCTCAATACTATGTCTTGCAGCAAGTCATATAACAAATGGTGATAAATAGTTGCAAGGATATAAGCTACCTGAACCTCATTATTGGATCTATCTATATTCTCTATCTCATATGAATAGTTTTTACAAGTGGGAGGAATGAAATGATACCAGAAAAGTAAAATCATACAAACTAGCAATGCTTGAGAGGGAATGTTTTATCATTGACTAAATTTATTCAAGGGGAATGAATGAAAAATGACAAAGTAAAAAAATAGTAGGGTTTTGATCACTAAACAAGAATATATATGGTGATTAACAACATTACACTAGATGTTTAGCTCGTTTATTTTGGAAGTTGTCTACAAATTAATTTAAAATATTCCATCACTCTTATCCATGTTTTGAAGTTGTTTATGAATCCTACCTATATGGGTGGAGGTGTTCATTTGTGAAGATAAGGTATTTTTGTGGGTTGGAATGAAAGGGGTGGTTATTCTATATCAATCTTGGCAAGTTAAAAAATTGAAAAGAGTGCTTTCCTTTGGCCTTTTGGGTGTTCTAGCATGGAGTTGCATCCATTTTTTTTTTGCATAATAATTTCCTAGCTAGAGGGCACACTCTTTGAAGGATATTCCTTCCATGTTCGATTCTAATTTAATGCACAAATAGTGGTTAAGTGGAATGCCCAACTTAAGGAGGCCTTGTGTGCTTTATTCAACAGTAAGAAGACATTACACAGGGGGCACTTTACTTGGCCCACTGTGTTTATTCATGATTGTTGGAGAGTGCTTGACATACAACCTATTTTTTTCACATAACCTTTCTATTATTAACCAAGGTAGGGTTCATTACTTGGAGCCTATTCTAGGCCTATTCTGACACATTATTATTAGTGGCCAAAGAGTGTCTGTGTTTGAGTTCTTTTAAGACCCATATTTTGCTCTATTTTTCAGCATGAACTATTTCTAGAAAAGGGTGTTTTTCCTTTGATGTTATGATCAACAAATTTTTGGTGCTCTATTTGAGGAGGTTTTTTCATAAAGGAGGCCACTGTATGTTTGACCTTTTTGCTGCTATAAGAGCTACCGTTATGATTTATTGATAACATCATGTACACTAACACTAGTTTCCATAGCCATATAATGAGTTTATAGGATAATTCCATTACCATTCCTATTAAAATACTCTAATACAGTTTTTTGCTCAGTATTCTTCAAACCTCATGTAAGGAAACAAAAATGAGAATAACTCATATCTAGGGAAAAAAAAGAGATGGGGAATACTCCGTTGACCTATGCATGCAACTGAACGAATGTATTACAATGGGTGGGAAAGGTCTCCTTATTCCTTTGGATGAAGCAAAACGAATTACTCATTTAGGAAAATTTAAAGGAGAATGCGCACCTTCTCAAGTGTCTGTACTAAACTTAATTTACTAGAACATTCAATGGTCTTATTTGAAATTGAAAAACATTTTTATTTGGAAAACTCTAATCAGATAGTGATTATAACAAGATAACCTAGATTTATCCACAGTTTGATATTAGAGATATCATTAATTTAATTCAATAAATTCATCTGTGTATGCAAAGGGAGGACTAATATCCTTGAAGTGAACGATGAAACCCCTAAGAGAAGAATATGACAACTCATATACAACCTACTCAAACAAAACATAGGCCAAATAAGATAGAAAATGATAGTTCACCTATAACTTCTTTAAGAAGCAAAACAAGATAGAATATAATATGTTTTTTTTTAAAGGTTTCAAAATAGATGTAACATGAATGTAGATCTAAGAGGTCGGAGAAACCCTAGTGCTCTGCAACAACGAAGCTTTTGATGCGCGCCCTGACACCAGAGATTTGCTGCTAAAGTCCAAACTCAGAAGGTGAGAACCTCACGAGATCACTGTGCACCCAGAATGAGTTCGAGAGAGGGGGGGAAACCCCCCTCATACAACGACATCACCGCCAACGACAGGAACAGACTCCATGCTAAGCGACCTGCCTTTGAGCCACCGGCGCACCTGCGGGATCAACTCTTCATCCAAGAACAAGGACTCGAAAAAGAAATGGAGCTAGAACCCAGCACGTCTCATCCAAAAGCTTCCAAAGGATGGGAACCAGGCAAGTGTATACCGCAAATGGACAAACCACCACACTATCACATCAAATCAACACGGGTAGGGGAGCACACTCAGTTCATGATGGATCATGCATTGATCGAAAAATATTTGGGCCTTTGGCCGACCGAATGAGATCTCACACGCTGGATCAAGGACTGGTGGAACCCCAAAGGCGATTATGGAGTCCAGCTTAGCTCCAAGGGCTTTTTCACAATAATCCTGTACAACCTCGAAGACAAGGACATAATATTCGACAATGGACCGTACTTCTATAATTCAACGAGACTGTTTCTGATATTTTGGACAGACAGATTCAGCCCGGAGAAGGAGGAATTTACAAGAGCACCAGTGTGGATCCGTTTGTACTCATTGCCCCAGGAATTCTGGCTGGAAGAAATACTCATGGGCATCGGAAACACCGTGGGACGATACGTCAAAGCTTCGGAGGTTACAAAGATGAGGAAGTACACCCCATACGCCCGCATCTGCATCTATATGGACATCTCAAAGGCCCTGCCAAGATCTATCACGCTAGAATATTCGGACGACGATTGGAACCAAACAATCGATTACAAACACATACCCTTTCGTTGCAGAAAGTGCCACGAGAATGACCACCTATTCAGAGACTTCCCTCTGAACACTACAACCACCAAGATCAACGAAAGCAAACAAAAGGATGGCTTTTCCAATGTCACAGGCAGGCGGAAAAACCCATCAAGGAAACAGAACCAGAGCACGATTCCAAAGATCCCAACTAAAAACTCCTATGATGTTTTGAATCAGCTGCCAGAAGAGGAGGAAATACAAAACCCCCATCAAGCAACAACGCAGGCGAAGGGAAAAAGTACCGAAGCGCCAAATACAACCCAATCAAAGGAAACAACTCATGCAACACAAACAGGTACAGACAGAGACACCACCATGCTCATGGATGAAACAGATCTGGTGGACATAGACCTAGAAAAGATGGAGGAAGCCCTCAATCAAAAAGATCTGCAACATATCCTGGTAGATCGGCTCCGCAAAGTTCATAAAGTGTTCACCAACTCCACAGCGGGATCTACAGCTAGACTGGGTATTACGGTAGATCCAGGATCAGAACCCAAGAGAGTAACCAAGGAAAACAAGAGAAGGGGATGCAAAACAACTCATCAGCTTATTAAAGAGGCAGGGCACCTGATGATCAACTCAGGCCAGATACAGAGGTTATCGGAGGGATACCTCCACCCCCCTCCACCTTCCTCATGATGAAGACAATTACTTGGAATATCAAATGGCTCAATGGTAGATCCAAGCAGAGGATCCTCCGGGAGTGTATTAAAGATGAAAACCCAGATGTCCTTCTTCTGCAAGAAACTAAGTGTGCAGGCCAGGAAGCTGAAAATATATTCCGACGCAGCTGGAGAGGCTGTGATTTCTTTTACCAAGATTCAATGGGAGCCTCCGAAGGACTAGCCATTCTCTAGAATCCACACATAGTCTCTCTGCAACATCCCTTCTCCACGACTGGCACTCTAATGGCTTACTTCACAGTCACAGGATCCACTAAGGAAGGAGCCATCACGAATGTCTACGGTCCGCATACAGCCCAAGAAAAGAAGAGCTTCATGCAACTTCTTCAGCATGTCAAAACTCTTTTACATACGCCACACTAGATCGTAGGCGGTGACTTCAATATGATCCTGACACTGGAAGAGAAAACTGGAGGAACAAAACGGCTGGAGCAGGACAGGGGTAAGTTCAAAACCCTAATAGAGCAACTAAACATGGCTGACATGAAGACCCGAAATTGAATCTTTACCTGGTCCAATAGAACTACAGGACACCAGCATGTAGCCTGCAGATTAGATCGCTTTCTCGTTGCTGAAGCCCTTCTTGAGAGTGATCAGGCAATGGAAGCAAACATAATGCCAAAATCAGGGTCGGACCATTAGCCTATTGCCTTCTGCCTGGACCCGAGTATCACCCCCAGACCCAAACCCTTCCGCTTTGAAAAGTTCTGGCTCTCCCACCCAAACTTCCACCAGTTGGCTCACACCTGGTGCGCCCAGGTGGAAATAGATCATGGTACTCACATGTATAAATTCCAGCAGCGCCTTAAGAGCTTCAAGCAACAATTGAAGAGCTGGAACAAATCCACCTTTGGAAACATATTCCAAAGGTAGAAGGATATCGAGTGCCAACTCGAATACCTACAACGAACCTTCATCTCAGGAAGCAAAACTCCAAACCTAGTGAAGGAAGAGGAGCAACTACAAGCAGAAATGGAGGTATGCAGAGAACAAGAAGAAATCCTTTGGAGGAAAAAATCCAGGGTTCAATGGCTTAAAGAAGGGGAGGGAAACACAAAATTATTTCATAGAGCGATGACACATCGAAGATACATCAATCGAATCACCCAATTGGAGGACGCTCAAGGCATCCCCATAAGAGATCATGACCAAATCGCGGAGGAAATCAACTCCTATTACAAATATCTCCTCACAGAGACCAATATGAATAGGGAAGAAGCAATCCAAAAAATAACCAAGCACATACCCCCGCTGATTACCCCTGAGAAGAACAGAGCACTGCTAAGGCCAATCACTTAGACGGAAGTGGACACGACAGTAAAGGAAATTCCCCCAGGGAAAGCACCAGGTCCGGATGGCTTCACCACGGATTTTTTCCATCACTGCTGGGACATGATCAAGGAAGATGTCTGGCTGGCGGTAGAAGAATCAAGAACCTCTAGACAAGTACTCTCTGCACTTAATGCAACGTTCATCACTCTATTCCCTAAGGAGGAGCATGTCACTCACCCAAAGCAGTTCAGACCAATCTCCCTCAGCAATGTCATATATAAAATAATCACAAAGGTTATTGCCACTCGCCTCAAGCTGCTCCTACCTTTCATTATTTCCAAAGAGCAAGCCGACTATGTAGAAGGGCGACAAATCATGGACAGTGTCATTCTGGCCAATGAGGTGATCCACTCTCTGAAAGCGAGCAAAACACCAGGTATGCTTATTAAACTCGATCTCTCAAAATCTTTCGATATATTAAGCTGGCAATACTTGCGATCAGTGCTGGAGTCCTTTGGCTTCGATAAACTCTGGGTCAACTGGGTTCTCAAGCTTACCTCCTCTGCTTTCTTTTCCATTCTAGTCAACGGGACACCCTCCTAGCCCTTCCATTCCACCAGGGGAATCAGACAAGGTGATCCTCTCTCCCCCTTCCTCTTTTTTCTTATGGCAGAAGGACTAGGTCGCTATCTCAAAGCAACAGTTCTTGAAGGATCCCTCAAAGGGATGCCCCTTCATAACCTCCATCTGGCGCCCTCGCATAGCTAGTTTTTCGACGACACCCTACTTATGAACACCCCTACTATCCGAGAGGCTACAAAGCTCAACTCAATTCTCTTTGACTTCACGGAAGCCTCATGCATGCTTCTAAACCTAGACAAATCCAAACTCTACTTTTTCAACACGCCAGCCACGGTTCATAATCATCTTTCAAGACTTCTAGGCATCTCTAAAATCTCCCTTCCTTCCATTTACCTAGGCATACCCCTCACTGGAGAGCCAACACGATCCATCTCATGGGACAACCTACTCCTGTCTATCGCCAACAGGCTGAATAACTGGACCTTTAGACCTTCGAATATTACTGCCAGACTGGTACTTCTCAAGTCAGTCCTGCAAGCTCTTCCCACCTACCTCTTCACTGCTCTGGCAGCGCCCATTTCGGTCATTCGAGCAATCAAGAGCCTCCAACAGACTTTCCTGTGGCAGGGACACCAAAACAATAAAAAGTGGGCATTAGTTGGATGGGATAAACTTTGTAAACCCAAAAAATTTGGAGGGATGGGACTATGTGATCCGGGAAAGCTTAACAAGGTCATGGGAGCCAAAATATGGTGGAGATGGCTGCAGCATCCGAAATAAATCTGGGCACAAATCTGGAAACAAAAGTATGCCTCAAACACACAGCTTGACCAATTAATTAGATTCAATGAACATATCCAGGGATCCAATATATGGAACATTGCCTGGCAAAATCGCCCTCTGATCCAGAAGCATGCTTTCTGGGAAGTGAGAAATGGGGAAAGCACACTCTTTTGGCAGGACTCAAGGCAACAACTACCCCCTCTCAGTGACTTGGAAAGCCTCAATCCTCTCAAACAAAGGTTACATCTGAATATCTTCAGGAAAGTTAAAGACCTCTGGATTCCAACTCATAGAATCCAACCCTGGAGACAGTGGAAAACAGAGCGAACAAAATTATAGCTCACGGATGATATCGACCTTCTACCCTGGCAAGATTGTGCACTGCATCGGAAAATTCCAATCAAAGAGGGACCAAATATCCTTCGATGGGGCCACTCTATAACATGTATCTTCTCAGTTAATGAAGCATACTACCTATAGGGAAACTACCACAACCAAAGCCTCGAAACAATCTGGAGTAAAATATGGCAAAGCTTTCTTTGGCCCAAAGTATCCATTTTTCTTTGGCTCACAACTCAAAACCGTATCCTCACATGGGATAGTCTCTTAAAGAAAGGATTTATAGGTCCCTCCAGGTGCACCCTATGTCAACAAAGAGAGGAAACCATGGAACATCTCTTCAACAATTTCCACTACAATCAACAGATCTGGGATTGGGGGGCCCAAGCCATGAAACGCTCCAACCGAAACTGAGGAAGCATCAGGGACACACTTGTTAATTGGGAGACGATCTCCTTCCATAATCCAATTCTCCAACGCATCTGGCAGTTGCTCCCAGGATTCACCTTATGGGCAATTTGGAAAGAGAGAAATAACCGAATCTTCCACTCAAAAACCTCCCTTCCCACCATTACGTGGGAGAGGGTTAAGAAGATAATTCGAGAAACAGTCCATAGTAAACCTTGGCACCACGAATACCTGCAATGCGTTCCCGAGGAGGAAAGCATACTTAGAAGCTGGGACATGCAAATTCACATGCAAACTCAGGTGAAGACTAAAGGTAGACAAGCCAACAACCCCACAATATGGACCCCACCCCGATCAGGCTTCATCAAGATAAACTTCGATGGGGCCTCCAGGGGAAACCCTGGACCAGCAGGTTTCGACACCGTCCTTCGAAACCACACTGGTGGGATCATTCACCTGATGGCTGGCTTTTTAGGTGAGAATACAAACAATGTTGCGGAGCTCATAAGCCTCGTCAGGGGCCTCCAATTTGCCATTCAAAACCATTACCATCAGGCCATCGTTGAGGGAGATTCCTAAATTCTCATCCAACTCATCTCCAAAATCCTTCATGGTGAACACCCTAGGTGAATCTCCCCCAACTGGAGACTCTCAGGCCTTCTAGAGGATTTTGGAGATCTCATCCACCCTAATCTCACTTTGATCCCTTCTCATGTGAAACGAGAAGCAAACAAAGTTGCGGATCACCTGGCGAATACTGGAGTTGATACCAAGTCCGAACTCATACATTGGCAAGCCCATCTCTCTGACGATACAGATCTCTCAAGGCGATGCAGAGACCTTGTGAACAGAGACTCCTCAGCCCCGGATGGGGTGACACGTGGAGACGCCTTACCACATGGCTTAACATCAAGCCACAACTTAAATGCTGTAGGCCACTCCCCATCCCTTCAACATTTACGATGGTAGCCGGCCATTACAACGGCTATACGGAGGTGGGACTTCTCCCTCGCGCGAACGCACTAGCACAACCAACATTCAATATGACAGAGTTAATAGGAAGCCATGCGATGCCATCATTTGGAAATTCGAAAGTTGGAGAGCCTGGAAAGAGCTGGTTCATTCTCGTTTTGGACCTCCCCACCAGTTGGGAGCTCTGGTGCAGTTTTCTCTGTATCTCCACTCACCCCTCATCCACAATGACAAGGAAGTGAGGCAGGCCTCGTCGAGGCTCGGCCTGGTACACCCACAAAGAGCAGAGGCAAAGAGGGCAGAACCTTGAGCGCGCTCTGTCAATGGCGACTTCCATCCTCCGGCAGAGAGCACGAGCCGACTGATTGGCACTCCATGCCATTATAGCTAAGCCTGGGAGAGAGCATAACACACACACCGTTGCAATTGAGCCTGGAAGCTGTCTGAAGGGAGGCGCTGCAGATGAGTTTCCAACCTGTTATGTCGAAGAAACGCCATACCTGGAGGATTTCGCGACCACCCTGGAACCCCAAACCACGGTGCCTGAAATACAGGCTGGATGCGGTTTGAAGGGAGAGCCTGCAGAATAATTCCCAATTTGTTTTGTCGAAGAGATACCGTGGATGGGTGACTACAACCCCACCAGCCATGCTGAGAAGGTAACGAGCGAGGACGAGGCTCGGGACAATGCCTGCACATAGATGAATGCGGACGAGACTAGAGCAGGGATGAATGTGGACACGGCCAGAGCAGGAATGAATGTGAACGAGGCCAGAGCAGGGATGAACGTGGAAGTGGGGAATGAAACCTTCGACGAGGCAGTAAACAATGATTTTCATGGTCCACTCCTCTGTGCAGAGCATCTGGCTCTAGTGTTCGAACTCCGAGGCCACATGGCAGACCAGGAGCACAGAGCCCTCCTCATGGGACAACATCTGGACCTGCTCCTTGACACGTACTCCAATGCTCCAACAAAGCGGAAATGTCCAATGTGCGCGCAACCATTTGCCATCCCAGCCAGATCCACGTGTCAGAAAGGCAATGGCGATAGGCCACCGAGTATCTGAGTTCTCCTATGCTAGTTTGTTTTTTTCATCATGCTGTTGCTCAATGTTAACTTGAACTATGGCCATCTGTCTTGGTTTCCTTCGGGTAGGACAGATGGAAAAACAGTTTTTAGCTTATCTTCCTAAACTTATTTCACTCCAAACTATGCTGGTTTCCGGTAAAACGACAACATTTTTGGTGGCTCAGGATGACTATATCTTTGTGTATTTTTGTCAATGTTTCTGTGTTAACTTAATATAGCAGGTACTACCCCTTTTTACTTATTAAAAAAAAAATAAAAATAAAAAGATATAACATGCATATATATTATTTAACTGATCTATAAATTGTTTTTGAGATGTTTTAAAAATAATTTTGAATTTTGACATGTTTTAAAAATAATAATTTTAGCCATTACAACGTAACAAGAGTCCTATCCTCAACTTAAATTAAGAGCCTCTATGAAAATATTTTGTTACAAATCCAATTCTTCAAAATATAAAATCCTATCCTCAACTCTCATTAAGAGACTATGAAAATATTTTGTTACAAATCCAATTCTTCAAAATATAAAGAAAACAATACCTATCTATGTAGGTACGTGTGCTCCCTTGGGTTTGTGAGGATGGTTTCCAAGAAGACATTTATCCTTTCAAATAAGAAACAAAAATATACAAAAGGCAAAATCGGAGACATTAACCACCAAAAAAAAAAACTTTTAAATTTACAAATCCTTCATTATTCTAATAAAATAAAAAACTTTTGAGGGTATGATTGATTATGACATGTACTTCAAAATACAAGTCTTATAGGAACGACTTAGAAGACAATGCAATGCATGTTGTGTCATTCATGCTCAAGCGAAAAGCATATTAAGGGAGGCATGTGATGAGTATGAGGCTATGGAAAAGCATATTCAGGGAGGCATGTGATGAATATGAGGCTATGGAAAAGTTCAAGGGAAAAAGATCTCAAGGTAGGCATGTGATGGGTGTATTAGACTATTGGAAAAGCAACTTAAGGGAGGCATGTGATGAGTACTAAGGCATGTGATGGGTGTATTAAGCTATTGGAAAAGCAACTTAAGGGAGGCATATGATGAGTACTACTAGGTTATAAGTAGTTAATATTTTTTTTCCCCTTGAACAATTCTTCAAATTTTCTTTTTAACCACTCCTCAAAGTACGACTCTCCAAAGTACGTAGTAGTCAAAATGGATTTTTTAATAAAAAGTAACTCTCGAATCTTATAGATGGGTAAGTCAAATACAAAATTGATCTTATCGATGGGTAAGTCAAATACAAAATTGAAGACAAGAATAATAGAAATATCACAATAGAAAGTGTCCATTATTCTAAATATAATCATAAATATGAATAGTTATGCCATGTATAAAGTAAAAAGATTGGAAGATGGGTAGTTAAAATAAAATAAAAATACATAAAAGACAAAATTGGAGATAAGAATAAGAATAATAGAAATATCACATTGAGAGAATAAAAATTGTCCATTGCTTTACATATAATCATAAATATGAATAGCTATGTCATGTACACAGTAAAAATATTAGAAGGTTTGATTATGACATGTACTTCAAAATAGCTAAACTATGTGATGTACAAAGTAAAAAATTTGAAGGGTTTGATTATGACATATACTTCAAAATAGCTAAGCTATGTCATGTACAAAGTAAAAAAAATGGAGGGTTTGATTATGACATGTAATTAAAATACATGTTTTATAGGATTTACCTATAAGAAAATATAATGTGTGTTATAAGAAAATATAATGTGTGTTGTATTTTTTATTTGTTTTCAAGGGAAAAGGATTGTTTATATTTTCTTTATTTTTTTAGTTTTGTATCAGATATATGATGTTGTTATGTACAGTTTGAGTGGGACTAATAGTTGAGAAGAAATGTTTTACTTTGTAGGCCACTCTTTCTTTTAAATTCAACGGGGATAGGGTATGTACACCTCATATTTTTTCTATCTTTTGAGTCTTGTATGAGATTGCACGATGTTGTTATGTACAACTTGAGTGAGCCTAATAGTTAAGAACAAGTGTTTTTTCCTTGTAGGCACACTTTATTTCAAATTCAAAGGGGATAAGGTATGTACACCTTAGTAGACCATGTAGACTAAGAAACCTTTATGAGGAATTGAGATTAAGTGATTTATATACATATCTAGTCTTTATTGTTACCCTTTTAATATTTGTTTGTTTCGTTTGTATCAATAAGTTTTTCTTACGTCTCTAGTCCTTATTGTTTCCATTTTAACATTTAAGGATTTTGTTTGTATCAATAAGGTTTTCTTTGCATCCTTGTTGAATGATAAAGATTTCGAGAATTTATTTCAAACCCACAAACTTTATATGGGACTCAAAATTTATATTTATATAAAATTGGATTTTCTCCTACCCAAAAAGTATTTAAGATAATATTAAATTTTAACTACCCTAAACAAGAGCTCAAAAACTGACTACCTAAAATTATTACAAATATAACTAGGTACTCATAATATTTTTTCCGAGGTAATATCTCACGGGAAACCCACGAGTACTTCCCCACTTTGTGGATGGTAAACGAGGTAAACTGTTGGCCCTGATTACGTTCATGCCTAACCCCAAGGGGGGACAAGATATTTGAACCTGTGACCTCCTCCGCTAGGGATAGCTTCACGTCTGGCTTAGAACCACTTTCACTAACCCTTGGGGCTAAGGTACTCATAATATTGTTCAAGTGTCTAGTGTATTAACAAAATACTAAACTTCTTGTCATTAATTGATGGATTTAAAACAAGCCATGTTGTCATTAATTTGATGGATTAAGAACAAACCATCTGGTCTATAAGTGGCATGTTGAGCTAAAATAACAACAAATTCATATATAAGTCACATGTTGAGATAAACTAATTGGCATGGGGAGTATATACTACTTCAATGATCTAGGCTTCTTGATTTCTCCTTCAATGTGTGAAATTAAAATGAAAAAACATAGCAAAATAAGATAGAGTATACTATGGTTTTGTTAAAGGTTTCAGAACATATGTAACACAGACACACACACACACACACACACACACACACACACACATATAATTCCCCTGGTATAGGTTGACTTTGACATGTTTTAAACATAATTTTGGCTGGTACAATGTGACAAAAATCCTATCCTCGACTCTAATTAAGAGCCTCACAAAAATGTTGACATATTTTCTTACAAATACAAATCCAGTTCTTCAAGATATAAAGAAAACCATACATGTCTATGTGGGTACTTGTGCTCCGCTGAGTCTGTGAAGATGGTGAAACTCTCGGGAGCTTTGTGAGGATGGTGAAACTTGCAGGAGCCAAATTGTGTATAAGCTAGAGCATTGTGAGGATAGAAAAAATCATGGGAGCCAAAATGTGTATAGGCCAGAGCATTATGAGGATGGTTCAAAATCGCAGGAGCCAAACTGTGCATCGACCAGTGCCTTGTAAAAATGGTGAAACTCGTGGGAGTTAAACTGTGTATCGACCAATGTGTCAATATCCATAAACAATATTTCATCGATTTTTTTTTTTTTTACTGAAAAACTATTTTGGCAAAAATTGTGATGCCAAACAAAAAATCGAGGAAACGCATCCAATGCACGAATATTGAGGACACTGTTAGAGTTAACATTCGATAGAAAACTCTTTCGACTGAAAGTGTGTGTCATTTTTTCGATTGAAAAAGTTAAATAGTTCGGTCGAAAGAAGTGATATTAGCAATTTTTTGCAACTCAATTCTCATGAAATTGTTACCCACATTCATTATTTTATTGAAACAAC
>SNQJ01S0094432.1:0-12545 GCA_010110895.2 Picea sitchensis | reverse complement strand
CCATCAAGGAGAACTTTGCTACAAGAATAACTTTGTTGGACACATCAAATCACCACAAAAGCTTGATGGTAAATCTCTAATAGTTAGTGTGTTAACCCTAGCCCTAGTTTTGTATGGCTAGAACACTTTTATTGGGTTAAAAATATCCACTCACTTTTTATTCTCATAATTTTGAAGTGCTATCACCTTGTAGATCATAAAGCTAGTTTGAAACTTTGAAGTGGTGTGAAAGTGTCCAATTTACCACAAAATTTTGATAAGAATGTTGTTTGGAACTTTGAAATGATAAGGTGGTGAATGGGTTTAAATCATAATTCCAAACTGTCCAACGATTTTTATTATTATTCGTGGGTAGCGACTGTAGAGATAAGAAGGCAATAGTAGCGATGCCATGGCGCCCATCGTTTCTCTGTCTGGATTTGTGGCATATAATAATAAGTTAATGGCTCGGTTGCCTCCCCTCCCATCTCAGATCTTCCTGCTCTGTCATGCCAGCTTCGGAGATGAGATATTCTTGATCTGCAGGAAATCAGGAAATCAGGAGAGGGTGATATAACACCAGAGGCTTCATCAGAAAATTTCTGGTTTCGAGGTTTGGTTAGTATAATCGGCCTGCAATTATAGAGATAATGTTTTTAGCGGTGTTGGTGTCCCTGCTGCTGTTCTGCGCTGGTATGGGGACGGTGGTGGCCGTCTATCTCTGTCTCGTCTGGTACGTTTCTCTGCACGAAAGGCGACGACAGCGGCCATTAGAGGAGAACAACAAGCTTCCCAAGCGTCAGGGCCTTTCGGAGTCTGACCTCCAGCGGCTGCCCACCGTCGAATGCCGGAAAGAAGGAAAAGAGCGGACTCCGGGGTGCGGAGACGAGGAGGGCGAGTGCGCGGTATGCCTCGAGCCATTCCGGATCGGTGACCGGTGCCGCGTGATCCCGGCATGCAGCCACGCCTTCCATGTAAACTGCGCCGATGCGTGGCTCTCAAAGCGCTCCGTCTGTCCTATTTGCAGGACAAGCGCCGCTTGCGAGAGCGGGGAGAAGAATGGTGTGAATGGTGGCGCTGCGGTGGCGTTGCAGGAAAAAGAGGGGCGGGATCACGATAAAAAATCGGGGAGTCGCGCTCCGCCTCCGGCTGAGAGTGTCGTTGTCGATATATATGCCGATTGCCATAACCCCTACAGAGTATAGAGGTTGAGGACGCCACGGCCACTGTTACTGCTTTGGATTGCGGCTATGCGCATTGGATGAGTTTAGGTCAGTTGAACAGATTGTGCAGAGATTTTTTCTTTTCAGAGGAGAAAGCTTCCGATGGTTTAGGTTAACGGCTTAGTATTTCTTAATATAATTTTAGGATTTGAATGTTCAGTCACAGAATGATATCATTGTGTAGATAATGTCTGGTTTTCTGAAACAATCTGTTATTGTTATTGTCTCAGGTTTTGAATTGTAAATTGGATTTTTTATATTTAATAAAGATTAATTTTTAAGATTATAAGTGATTTTAAATCATCTTTGAAAAAAAAAAAGATTTTGATTACCCTGAAAAGTGTACACCTATTGATAATGGGTATATTTAATAGGTTTTTAGTGCTTAATCAGTTTTGTATGGACAAGATTAAATATTGATGGAATATTTTTAGTAGTCCCAATAAATCAATGGTTGTGATTTCAACCACTAACTTCCTCACTATTATAAAGACATCAGTTTACATGTTTATTTTTTTACTTTTACTTAATCATATTTAAAATTTACTATGTTTATTTTTTTACTTTTACTTAATCATATTTAAAATTTACTATGGTGGCTAGCGAATTGCCACGTATAAGTGATTAGGGTTTCATTTTCTAGGCCAACCTAAACCAGCCACTTTCTGGACACACTGCCTCTTTCCAGCCAACTCCTTCCGACTCCTTCGATCCACCTCTTGGCTGTTTCTCTTTACAAGCCGTCCTTTCAACCTTCACCAGCCACGAATTTGTGACTGTGCTAATCTTATTACCATGAAACTAAAAACTATTGTGACGAAAAATCATTTTATATGATTTCTTTTTAGCTAAAGTGTAACTTATACAGTTTAAGATAAATTGTATAAGATAAATTTTATTGTATTTTTAAATTATGTATAATAATCCAACAATCCAAATAATTCAACACTTTTTTGCGGATTTAGATCAAATATTCTTGGAATTTTTTTTATTTTTTAAATCTTTAACCTACTGCTTACCTAATTCATTAGGTTCAGGTTTGTTTTTTAAATTTGGTTTGATCATATTTATATATTTATCTACCTATTAAGTGTTTTCAAATAGATTATTTAAAAATATTTGTTTAATAAGTATGTTTTTAAAAAGATTTTGAATATTAATAAAAAATTTAAATAAAAGAATTCATCATTTTTTTAGCATAATAAATTTATTTATACATTTACAAATACAATTTAAAAAATGATTTATTTAAAAATTTAAATAAACAATCCATTTTAATTTCAATTAATTTACCGGGCCAATTTGGTTTGATAATTGAGCATATCGATTTTAAACTTATGGGTGGCGACGGGCATCTTAGTTGACAGGATCTTTTTCTTTTGCTTTGAATAAATTAGAATGTCGTTATGAGCCTTTTTGCTGATGGTGGGGCGATCTTAATTTACTTTCCACGATCACCAGGACCTTCAAAATGAATATATGCTACTCATGTATGTATATTTTTCGAAAAGTCAGTGGGATGTGATTCAGTAGTAAAAAATATTGGACGTCAGTTCAAATGTGGTCAGCGATAAGTTCCTATAAATTCCTCTCCACTTTGTCAGATTTGATTCCTATAAAACAAAAATTGAAAAAAACTATATATGTTTGATAAAAGTTTAGTATGACCATGTCTAACATAATGAAAACTAGAGGGAGGTGGGGAAAAATCTCTTATACCTCACAAAGTGTGTGAGAAACATATAAATTAAATAAAAAACTATGAGAGTATTAAACTAGAGAAGAGTGGTCCTCAACCACACAGGGACTTGAGGTTGAGGATAATCGAGCTTGGTCAAGTCAATTCCAACCAATTTTTCTACCAACAAATTAATTTTATGGTCTACTAGCTTTATCTACAACTGCACGTTATCTAACTGTAGTAGAATCTCCTGGTGAGCTTCATGTGGCTCTACAAAAACCTTGCCCATCAACATTTTGAGATGTCAGTATATGTTGATGGTCTTTAGATATCGTGACTCCTTGGCCTGCGTGGTACCAGGGTGAGGAATCAGGGAGAGGGTGTTGTTCACAACCTCCTCGTTGGAAACAAAGTGTGGAAGAACCCTAACATCTCCCTCTGCCAGGTCGATTTCCACTCTAATCTCAGGTAGGGTGTGGGTGTGATAAGCCACTACTGAATCCTCTGCATTAGAAATGAGTCGGGAGCCTAAAGAGCAACAACGACTGCCTCTTGAGTGATGAGAAGAGCTACCTCTAGCCATGGTCGGGAGCAGGAAAGAAAGAGTGCAGAGAAAATGCAACAGGGTGAGAGCCAAGGAGTCTAAGGGGGGCAATAGAGCAACCGAGAGTAGAAGAGAGGAAATAGAGGATCTAGAAGAATAAGGAACCCATAGAGGAATGCATTTGATAGAGCCATCCCATCACATAGGGGAAGTACATGGCCGATGAGGTTCCATAATTAGAGCCGTAAGGGCCATTACTGCAAATGATTGAGCCCACAGAGCCCAAGGTGTGGGAAGGACAGAGGCAGAGATCAAGTTGTACTAGTGGGATGCCATCGAGCTAGCGCTGGAGTTGTAATGATGTCGCATGGGAGGAGACCATGGAGGGTGCCTAGGTGGATGATTAATGAAGTGTGTGGGAGACACGTGGCGATGCTCCTCGAGAAGCGATCCCAACGTCGAAGCTCATCACTGTCACTCGATACTGGTCATCTAATGATTGAAGCTATTTTTATTGAGGTTTAGTGATAATTTGAAATAATTGTTATTTAAATTGAAATTTTTATAAATATATTTTTATTAAGTGGATGAAGTGTTAGATATTATGATCCTAAAGTACTTACTATAATATTATTTTATTATACCTAGTATTATCTAGAATGTATTTTCTTATGATGAGCTTATTAAAGCTCTCATTTTCTCATGTGAGAATAATGTTGGAGATTGTAAGCTCTTGCCTTGATTGTGTAAACTATTTTTCTTCTTTAATAAAATTTGGTGGAGAGAATATTCCAAGCTAAGAAGATGTTGGAAAACTCATCATCACATTGATGGTGATTGATTGGTATGTCAATTATTTAGTTTTACAAAGAAAATTATTTTTTTTCTTAGATCTATCACTGTTCTTAAGTTTAAGATATGCAAATTTATTCATCCTCTTGTTGGTCAAATCTCTGAAAATTTTGGTCAAATCTCTGCAAGTTTTAGATCTGCTTAATATCCCAAGATTGTGTTCTCTATGATGTGTGCAAATAAAGTTTGTCCTTCCACTTGATATGTTCCTGTCCACGCTTAAAAAAAATGTTGTTGCTCCCATTCTAGTGCTTATGCACATTGAAATCACTCTAAATTTGATGTCTTTTCCATGACTTTTATGCTGAAGTCACTCTAAATCTATTGTCTTTTCCTACTCTTCTCTGCAACGATTGAAATCCCAGTCGGCTCCTTAATCAAAACCCATGACAGATCTAAAAATTTGAGCCTCCTTTATCAAATCAAATCGGTGTAAATGAGGGATTTATGATCCATATCTCACGGTCAACCCTCAAAACCTCCACATCTTTTTTCTCACGCCCATAGAGGATTGCAATGTCTTGTGACAAGGGCATTATCCACATATTTTCTCTCAAAGTACAGGTGGGAGGAGAGGCTCCAAGCAAATCCAGTGCTACTAAAGACTTGCCCATCTCGTAGATTTTGGTCCAACCCACAATTTTGAAGATCGGCCTCAACTCGCCCACAATTTTGCAGCTCACTCAGCTCACCTCGCCCTCAATCTCGCGCATAATCTCCATATTGCCAACCATATATTTAAATGTTTACATGTCAAATTTAAAAAAAACAAAACTAAGCTTTTATTTTTGTGACATATTTTAAAAATAAAAATTTTATTGGGAGTCATAAAGCATAAGGAGTTTGATATAATGTTTACTTCAAGGGGGGGCTTGAACATAAATTATATTTTTTGAAAAGTGGGATCACTATCATATTTTGAGGTACATTGATTTTGAGGGGGCCTTGAACATGATTTTTTTTTTTTTGAAAAGGTGGAATCACTATCATATTTTGAGGTACATTGATTTTCAAGGGGTGCTTGAATATGAATTATATGTTTTGGAAAGTCATGAATTATATTTTTTTTCGAAAAGGTGGAATCACTATCATATTTTGATATTTTGAGGTACATTGATTTTCAAGGGGTGCTTGAATATGAATTATATGTTTTGGAAAGTGGGATCACTACCATATTTTGAGTTGCAATGATTTTTTTTTCTTCGTAATTTGAAGTAATTTTTTTTACGGGGGACACACAAAGTCATAAATATTGTAAATTTCATTTCTTCCATTGTTTGCGAAAAAATAAAGGAAGATTATATGTCAAAATTTTAAACGATATTGTAACATTTTTTTAATAGAGGATTAAAGCCAAGTACAAAGCTTAATCATTCTTTTTCAAGCAACTGTACGAGGGTCAAGGCCAAGCCCCTATAGTTCATCTTTTTGCGGCGCATTGTGTGGTGTGTTTTGATCTTCTTTTTCATGTGGTGCACGATCTTCTTTGGTGCATAATTTTTTCTTTACACAAACATTCACAATGTCCAAATTCATAAAAAAAATTATGAGTTTGATAAACTCGAAGGCTCCAAAAACTACAAAGCATGTAAATGACATATGAAAAGTACTTTGATTTATAATGAGCTATGGAAAGACATATGTAATGGAAATGTAAAACCAAATAAACCCACTGACGCAGGGCCACTAGCTAAATGAGAGCTAAAAGATAAAAAGACATTAGCATTAATAAAATCATATGTAAATGAAGAAATGTATGTTCACATTGGAAATGCATCTGATGCATGGTTTGCATGGAAAACATTCAAAGATCTGTTTAATACTCAACCTAAAACAAAAGGGGTTGACATTCAATTGAAACCATTTCAATAGAAATTGACTGAAGGTGGAGATGTACTTGAGTACATTTCTAAACTTAAGAACCTCACACAATATATTTCTAAGGTTGGATTTACTATAATAGATGACGGTTTGATGACATCAATATTGATAGAAGGATTGCCGCTCTCTTATAAACACTTCTTGGAAACTTCACAGTTGACGAGAAAGTTAGATAAGATATCTTTTGATCAGTTGAGTGAATTGTTAGTTCAACATGATAAAACTTTTGGGAAGAAGAAACAAATCGGTGAAGATGTCTTCTTTATAGAAGATAGCACTAGTAATCCTTCAACTCAAAAATCAAAAGAAAGAGGAGCTCAATTTAGTAACGGAGGATGTGGTAATCAAGATGAGGAAGCTTCTAGAGGACAAGGTCGATGACAAAGTCAAGGAAGAGGAAGAGACAACAATCAAGGAAGAGGAAGCAGTCAAAGAAGAGGAAGAAGTCAAAGAAGAGGAAACAAAAATTATCAACGAGGATCAAACAATTTCAGAAGAAGTTGATAAAAAAACCTCAAAATTGTAATAATCGGTATGGAAGAGGCAAAGACTTTAGTCAAGTTATGTGCAGGCAATGCAACAAAATTGGTCATTATGTAGAGGATTGTCGCACTCCAACAAAGAAAATACAAAATTTTAAGCAACAATCGACTTCAACACAATATGCTAATGATCAAGAGGATGATGCTTCAGAATATGTATTCACTTCACTTCATAATTCAGAATCTACAACCTTACAAGTTTCCAATTATTCTCTTAAAAGTGACTATGAAGATTCTTGGATCTTCGGTACTGAAGCTACTCAACATATGAATTTCTGACATGAATTATTTCGGGCATTTCAAGAATGTGAACTAAATTTGATATTTTTGGCTGATGATACAACAAACACACACACCTTATGGAAAATGTTTAGTGAAAGTTTATCTTCTTGGAATTTGAGAGAAAATGATATCAAATGTTTGTTATCTACCAACATTCAAAAATAATTTTTTGTTGTTGGAACGTAGTGGGAAGACTCGGGGTTAATCATCTATATACAAATAAAAACCTTAGACACTAGCCCTTTTAGCATCACCTGTAGAGAAAGAGAAGTCTCACTCGAGGCATCTAGAGAGGTTGCAGGAACCAGGGGTCTACATTGATGAGAGGAAGTGAGGAATTCTCATGTTATTACTACCTTTTACCCATGTGTGCAGTTCCAATTACTTAACATCTACTTAACATTCATCATATTCTACTTAACATTCATTCAATTACTAGAGACTTCAATGCACGACATTATAACAACATATATGAATAACACATTCAACATTTATCATCATTGTACCATAACATGAAACATCATCAAATGAAAAGACAACACATCAAAAAACATGGGTTTAACATGGTTCACCCAACTTCAGCTACGTCCACAATGATTGGCTTCTATTATTAGTCATTGATAATTCCCTTATAGCTACAAACTGCGCTACAAAATATGCAACAATAACATTACCCAAACCTTCCTAGCCATTCTACTGCAGTGCGAGATTCACTCCTCAGTCATACCTCAAACCTCTTCCTTCGCTTGACTCAACTTACCCAAAAAGCATTAAGAACTTCCCCAAAAATTCTGAACCTTAGACTCCTCATATTCAAAATCCCTCTACCCAAAAAACCTTTACATATTTATATATAAAAATAGGGCTAAGCCTGTTAAAAAAGTGGACAAAAATGTCCCAAAAATCCCAACAGTCTATAATCTTTTTTTTTTCTTTGCACATTGCTCCGTCGCACATCCTTATGTCGCGTGCTTTGGTCCATCTTCTAACTGCCTTTTGTTCTTTGGATTCGTCTGGTGTAGATATAAAAAATTAACCAAAATTCCTATCCAACAGGCCCCCAACACTCACCTATGGCTCGTCCCAAGCCACTCAGGCCTTCTTCCAGTGCGTCATGAATTTTTCGAAGGTCTCTTTTGCTGTCGCAACATTTTCCTTGACCTCTTGTTCCTTCTGCAAAATGTGGTCAATTTCTTTTGCAATGATGCGAGCCTATGTATCTTCTTGACACCTTCATCAACTTCCTATTTGATGATTTCTTGAGTTGTTGTTAAGGTTACTGTCACTCTTGTTGAAATATTGGTTGTCATTAATGTCAACCCTTGAAGAATTTTGGTAGCCCCAAAGGTATGGTTATGTAACATGTACTTGATCAAGGAAAAAGGTCATAAAAGATTTATCCAGATGGATGTTGGTGGCCTCCCACCTATTCCAACTGGCTCATTTTGGCAGTTTTCTAGTTTGATAGTTTTTTCCCTAGTTTTCGGGTCCCTGACTTGCGGGGCCGCTTTGAGGCCCTAAACAACAGTTTTTAGGGCTTGCCACAGTCAGAATCGACCTTTCCAACAAGCTATTGTGCACCTAAATTGAAGATCGTATGCAAAAGTTACGCCCCTGGGAAGTTGATGTACTAACTTACCCAAACATGGCCCACATGACTTTTGGAGCTTCATCTCCCAAGGTTAGGTTTTTGGATGTCTAGGGTTTTTGACATTCCTGCTTGTTGTAAAAAGGCCTTCAGAGTCTCATTGTAATCAACTTCTTGCGAATGAGCACAACCATCACATCTCTTCTCAGATATAAGCCACCACCATTCTAGCAAGCTTGTTTCCGCTGCATTTTACAGTTTCAGCTTATTTCCTTATTGAATAGAAACCAGTTTTACTGTATATCTTTTATTTTGTGTTAAGAATATTTTGATAATAATCTGTATTCATTTTGTTCTACAAATATATTATGGATCAGTGGTATCAGAGAGGTCTTCTCCTTGTCGTTCTTAATGCATGTCCCCAATGAGGTCATGGTACTAAGAATTGGGTCTCGAGGTTGTTTCTCTTGAGGACAAAATCTCTTGCACGCCCAAACGACCTCTCATGGCAGAAGAAATGAAATACAACGTGACATGAGATCCCTTCAAAATGTTGCTCGAGGAATCCCTCACGCAATAGAGGAATGAGATGATGGATAGTTTTGCACAAATCCTTTAGCGACTACTAATAGGCAACGCATCTTCCTCCAACGGAGGCGCTGCCCCATTCATGGTACAAATCAACTTCGATATTCTTATATTTGAAGGTCAGATAGACGCAGATACGATAGAAAAATGGTTGAATCTTCTATAAGGGTATTTATCTGTCCATAACTTATCGAATAGGGAAAAGATTATTTTTGTGCTCCTCAAAGTCACCCCCCATGTCAAAGATTGGTGGGAAAATTTCTGTGAGAAAAATGAAACAGAGGAACCCTCATTATTTACAGTCACAGTGACCTGGGAGTCCTTCAGGGATGTTATTAAGGAACAATAATAACTTGTTGGAAGTTATGACGACCTGTACGCAAAATGGACCACGCTGCGGTAGGAAGGAGACCAAGCAGTGCCCGAGTTCACAAATATCTTCCATACCTTGCACACCAAGCTAGGTATCAAATATTCTGAGGGAATTATGGTGCTCAAGTATCTTTGTGGTTTGCATAGATACATCCAGGACAAAATGGATTTTCTGGACATCTCATCCTTGTGCACGACCTATCGACATGCCATCAAAATCGAGCAGAAGATCAAACAAAAGACGAGGAAATTGGGCCTGGGAACCCCTCATAGAAAAATCCAGGAAAGGGTGTCCCCAACATGTAGAACAAAGGACATAGAAAATACAGACAGCCTCAAGATAACCAGTCTAGGCCGCAAGCAAAGAAGGACACCAGAAAGACAAAGAAAGATACCGGGAAGTGGTGTGACTTCCATAAGATCCCATGGAATAACACTACTGATTTATGCTCGAAGAAGTCGCTGGTGGCTGAGGTGAAAGCCTATGAATCAGATGCAGGTTCTGACTTTGATTTAGAACTAGAAAGGGGAAGACAGATCATAGATGCAGAACCCATTACTACCATTTCTACCACCAATCTCCAACCCGGTGAACCAGACGAGCCAGAGGAAGGAGAGTGCATTTTTCATTCACAGATGTGGGTGAAGGGTACCCCATTGCACTTCATCATTGATAGTGGTAGGCAGAAGAACCTCATCTCAGCAGAGGTTGTCAAGTGACTCACCTTACCGACAACGCCGCACCCACAACCCTATACCATCGGATGGCTCTGCCAAGGAAGAGACATCCTCGTCGGCCAACAATGTCTCCTGTCATACGACATCAATCCCTTCAAAGACGAGGTATTGTGTGGTGTTTCCCTTCTCAAAGTTTGTAATGTTATTTTGGGCCAACCATATTTATGGAAATTACCATGTTGTATATGAGTCTAGGCCTCGCAATGTTATTATTACTTTGAACAAGAAATTGTACATGATACCCGAGGCAGTGCCACCTAGTGCTATTTCCTTAATCTCTGCCAAGCAATGCAGAAAAATCATCTCTCAGACAGGGAAGTTTGTCTTCTTCATGATTCACTCTCAAAATGAGTGAAAGATCACATCCACATCCAGAGTCTTCATGGTCAACCTCTCCACACAGTAGAATTAAGTGGATAAGGTTGTGGAATATTACTTAGATATCTTCTCCTCACCTACCGGGTTACCTCTGCACTGTCAGGTCAAGCACCCCATCGATCTGACCCCTGATGCATTGCTTCCCAATGGGCTAGTATACTGTCGCTCGCTATTAGAGAATGCGGATATCAAGAGATAGATATAAGAACTGCTCCACAAGGGGCACATCCTTCCTAGATCATCACCTTGAGGGAGCCCAATCATGCTGGTACAGAAGAAAGATGGAACATGGTGACTCTGCATTGATTACCAGGCCTTGAATAAAATCACAGTCAGAAACCGGTACCCGATTCCTCAAATCGACGACCTCCTTGATCAACTCATGGGGGGAAAATACTTTAGTAAGATTGATTTGAATTCTGTCTACCACTAGGTCCCGATAGAACAAACAGATGTATGGAAGACCTCCTTCAAGTCAAAGTAAGGTCTTTTTGAATGGTTGGTCATGCCCTTTGGTTTGAAAAATGCTCCAGCCACTTTCATGAGGATGACAGATGATATCTTGCGACCATTCACCAACACATTTGTAGTGGTGTATCTAGATGACATCTTTATTTACAAAAAGACTTGGGCAAAACACTTGCATCATATTCAATAGGTTCTGCACACCCTACGACAACACCAACTCTACGCCAACTTGAAAAAATGTTCCTTTGCCATGGACATAGTTCATTACCTAGGCTACATCGTTGATAAACATGGCGTACATGTGGATCTAGCCAAAATCCAAGTCATACGTGACTGATCATCCCCAACCACACTCACTGAGCTTCAGAGCTTCTTGGGCCTTGCCAATTTCTACCGCATGTTCTGTTAGTGACATTATTTGTCTTGGGCTAAAAAATACCCAGGTCTGCAGGTTACACGGGAAGCACCCCAACGCAACATGGGAGAATCTATTTTCCGATCATAAGTCAAGCGAGTGGGCAAAGTTTTGATGTCAGCAGCCAAGATCCACCTACCAAACTGATCGACATGCATCGAGATTTCGGGGCTGCCAAATTGCCCGGGATTTAGCACGAAGGATAACGCCAATGGTTCAAGGAAAATCTGGGTCTTCCAATCCAGTTGAGACAGGTGGAATTCAGTTGGCATATCGGGGATCGGTGTTTCGAGAGACGAGGAGCCTCCCATTCTTTACAGCTGAAATTGCCGATCGGAAAAATGCCGAAAGCACCTTTGGAGCCAAGCCCACAATCCCAGCACCAGGTCACATCAAGCGAGCCTGTAAATGGGGATAGCCCCCCTTTTATAATAGCGAATACTATCTGGGCCGTTCATCTGAAGGGCACACGACACACATCCATGTCACGTGGGCATTCAGAAGTTCAAGGGGTAAGCGCACCTCATCTTTGCACCTCCCAAAACCTTGAATCCCGAAATGCCGAAAACGCCCAGAATTAGGCTCATGGTTTTGGTGCCTGGTCACAAAGGAGCAGGCCTAAAGGAGGGGCACTAATGTTTATCATTCGACGAGATGGGCCCGCAGTATTTACAAATCAGTTCAGAACCATCAGATCAGTGGGGGGACGCGTGGTGACCGTTAGGTTCTCCTGGCATTTCTCCCATTGCGATTTCGAAGAAAGAATACTTGCTCCTTCATATCCAAGAACCCTAAAACGCCGAAAGCACTCTGGAAGATAGATGTAGGGTCGCGGCCCGTGGTCACTTGAGAAAGTAAAAGGGACTGTACAAAGGGGAGGCCAAAAGCATTGAGTTGAGTTTCAAAAGGGGGCATTGTGTTCTCCAGATGCCGATTCGACGTAATCTAGATCCCGATACCTGCTGGGAATGAATGAAGAAGAAAGAGGGTGGTTGAAACCTCCCCTCACTCATT
>SNQJ01S0094431.1:0-15519 GCA_010110895.2 Picea sitchensis | reverse complement strand
GCGAGAATCCTATGAAACATCCCTTTGTATTACTGGAAGATCTCTTGAAAAAAATTAAAGTCTTTCTAGCTTACAGGGTGTAAAGATCAACCCTTGGTACTTCAAAGTTTGAAGTATTGATAATCAAAAATTACATACGATCCTGTCATTAAATATCCGGACGTGGCAGTTCTAAATTTAGCTAACAAACTCAACAAGATACAAAAATTCAGGAACTGTTTGATGATGTGTTGAAATCTTCATGTTGATTCTGGGGTAAACCGTTGGAGAGTCATCTACACGACTTCGCCTAATTGGATTGTTGACTGGGTTTGGACACTTCGGCTCTTACTCGATCATATTGCATAGCTCTTCCCATCGAAGGTGACTGGGAACGCCGACTTTTCGTAGTCTTTGGTACAGTTCATCCATGTCTATATACTTGGAAAAAGTTGGCTTGATGATGAAAATGTATCGGATCTCGTGTTGTATGCTGATGTCTGATTGTAAAGCTTCTAAGAACACCTTGCCTATGATACTACCCTGTATTCCTGAGAATTTTGAACTATCTTTAGACACAGTGGCTAGTTTCTTTTTATAATCAAACAGTGTCATTAACTTGTCATTTGTGACCCTTAAGTCAAGGAGGCCTTTGTTCTGCAGAGCCTTAATTTTGTTGAAAAATCTTTGCACTCCTATGTTCATAGTCTAGACTTTTTCCTCCAGCTGTAGCATCAATCCTCTTTTGGTCAGGACCCTCTTGACCTCGAGGATAATTTTTGTCCTATCTTCAATTTTCAAATCCTCTAACTCTTCTATAGTTTTAGAATTCAGGAATTTAATGATCTCATTGGCTTCTGTGGGCATCTCTCCCAGTTCTGCTCTTATTTTCTCAATATCCGCCTTGCTTCTTTGCACTAGTTCATTTTGCGTGAACATGATTTGTACCATGGGCCAAATTTCATTTACAGACTTGGTGATATCCATCCAGACACTTTCCTTGACCTCAACAAGTGTTTTGCCTACCACTGTTTTATTTTTAAGCTATTGTAATTATTGTTTGAGCTTTTCTGATGTTTGTTTCTCCTTGGAGTTGCTGGTTTGGTAAGAAGACTTGAGTTCCTGAAGGTTCTCAACCTCGTTTTTAAGTCTGCTAATATCTGTCTCTTGCAAATTCATCTCTTCCATGGACTTTGCCAGTTCTACTGTCTTCTCTAGAGCTGTCAGTGGAGTTGCTGAGGGAATCTCTACTGCAGATGTTGTGCTTACTCCTGTGAGTGGAACTGCGCTCAATGGAATGACTTCCATGGGCTTTGATTGTTCCTTCTCTTTCAATAACCTTTCCAGTTCTGCTTCCATCTCTTTCAACGGTGCATTCTCCTCCATGATCAACTTGAGCATCTCATCCTTTTCACCTTCTGTCTCGACTATCTCCTTTTCCTGTGCATCTTCCATTGGTGGCAGTTTTCAATTGTTTTCTAAGAGAAGCTATATCATCATTTTTCTTTTTAAGCATCTCCTCGACTACTTTCACATTCGAGGGGTCATACCCAATCTTGAGGACCAATTCTTCCAACATCTTAATTCTGTTATCCTTTGCAAAGGATGATATCTTTTCTAATTTCAGTTGTGTCTTGACATTGCTCAGAGATACCTGTAATTTAGCGGCCGCAGTAGAAGCATTTTCCAACGTGGAGAAAACCATTTCTTTAGTTTTCTTATGTAGATCCATCTGATCAGTGGGATGCACATCTCTAGTATGAAACTCGAATGTTGCTCTTTTGTAACCAGTGATGGATTTCGAGTCTGGCACCTATGCCTACAGAAAAGCCATGTGCATTCTACCCTTCTCTATATCAAATGTAGACAACAGTCTGTGTTGTGCAGTTGAATTCTGTTTCCAAAACTGAGCATAAGTACTGCTGGTCAGTGTCTAATTTTTTTGTTTGATTAGGTCATACTTCTAAAAAACACTCAGTTTTGGTCCTTCTTTACTTTGTTGGTCAACTGGTGGAGTATTCGTGGGCTTCTTAGGAAAAACTGTAGACATGATCTACTTGTTGCTTGTGCTAAGAAGTGACTGATCATCTTTCATAGTTTCAGTGGATTGGATTCCGTTTTCACCAGCCGTGTCAGGTGTGTGACTGGATTTTGGCCTTTTGCTATGTAATTGGAAATCTTCAGCCGAGACTTCTGTGATGGAAGGTGAAGTATCCTTCCTAGATTTTTTCTCTTTGGGAACCTATGGTGTGTTTGTCTGTGAGATGGTGATCGAAGGGTCATGTTGTTCGACTCCCATAATGTTTGGTTTGCGAATTTCTCTATCTCGGGCTTGGATGTATGAACATATGGAATATTTTTATTTTTAACCCTCATTTCAAAAATTATCCCACACGGATCATAGTGCCATATGGAACTAATATGAAACTTCATTTCTTTCAATAGTATGTCTACTTCCTCTCCGATGCCTTGGCTATTGCAGATGAAAGACCCTATTTTCTCTTTAATTCTAAGTTGTTCTTTCTTTTTCAGAGACACAAAATGTATGTTATCCGAGTTAATCATTTGCCTTATATACTCCAGGGAAAATATCCTCATGGGTAGATACTTGGGAAAATTATATGGAGCCAACTCGCATCCATATACTCTGATCTCGGTGTGATTTTGGTAAAGATACCAGTATCCAGTCTTTGCAAGGTCTGAGAGGTGTAAAATCCTCTAAATCCCCTCATTTATTCTTGGTTCAGGTCTACCACTGAGCATGCTCACCACAGGATGGTAGAACTGCTCGATAAACTGTTTGAAGATGAATTCTATAATATTTTGTCTGAGTAGAGAGGTCCAAGATGTTACTGCCTGCGGTCTCTCGTCCTTGTCCATATTTTGCATTGAAAAGGAGAATGTGTCCACCTGAAAGAAAGTGAACATGTAGGCTAGTATTGAGGAATACTGGAACATGCCTTTTGAGGTGAAATTTAATAACTTCTCCTGAATACTGTCCACCAGAAAAGTGTTGTAATTGAACTGCGTGGTGGGCCTTTCTTCTATGGAGAAAATGGACATAAAACCCAATATGGGTTCATCCACCCATTGGTCAGAAAAATAACCCAGTGGAGCATAGAGTGACGAAATGATTTGGTTTCCCTTTACTGAGAACAATGAGGAAGGGTATGGGAGATTTGTCTTGGGGAATTGAGCAGCCTGAGGGAGGAAAAGCTCAAAAATCTGGGCTCTCTGAGGGAAAGATAGCTTCTGGTAATGCTCCATGATGACTTCAAGATTGAAAGGGGAGGCGGATTTAGCTCTGGGTATCTACATCATTTGATCAATGGCCTAAGGTGTGATGAAGAAAATAGTTTCTCCTGATGAAGAAACTACGGTTCTCTGGACGGGGATGTAATGAGCCTGGCATTTAAGGGTGAAGTCATGGAAATGGTGAACCTGGGGGAAAAGATATAGAGGAAGGTTGGACTCCCAGAGCCTAATTTCATCGCTCTGATATAAGAAAACCTCTTTGAGCCATGACTGCAAGTCCGCAAAGTTAAATTTGCACCTGGTGTTTACGATTAAATGATCCTTGTCAGCCAAATGGATCCTGTCGAGGTCGACATGAGGCAGGAGGAAAGGATTTTCCTCGGATTCTGCTTTCTTTGATTTTGGTGCCATCACTGTGAAAATACCTGCAAGTCAAACAAAACGTTAGTGGGGATGATTGTGGTTTTGGACAGTTGACTGAAATGGAGAGGAAACGGGGAAAATTATGCTCTGGTGCGATGGGAAGAAAATTCTCTGGTGAGACGACATAATAAGCAATGGGAGAATGAAGGGAAAAGGTAGTTTTGAGAAAATGGGTACCTGTTGGGTGCGAGAGACAACTCAGTAGGCTAATGGATAAGTTAGCCAGTAATAAATGGCCAATGGGTTCTTTAGAGCGTGAGATGGCAGGTAACAATGAATGACGAATACAATTGGGTGACGTGGTAGGTGTTGATTGGGAAGTTACCATGGTGAAGGGACTTGTAATAGACAAACAAGGGGAATGGACCGACAGAGTTATCAGATGTGACCCTTAGGGGAAAGGTGGAAAATGATGTCATGGGGTGATGGGGGTATGTTAGAAAATGGTAAGAAGTGGGAGTTTGTACCAATGGATTCCTGCCATGTAGAGAAGAGGGGCCGCCAAAAAATCACTTCATTCCAGACCCCCCCCCCACCGTTAAAGACAGACTGGTCGAGGGGGGTCAGAAAAATACTATGAGCCATCCATTAGTGTGCCTGTTGTTGGACCATAGATCTGAGCCTGATGTTTAACCAACATTTCGGACCGTCCCGCCCCCCCCCAAAATTAAAAGTAGAATGGTGGTGCGGGTCCGAAATTCAATATCAACCGAGGATCTATGCAGCAACGCCTCAGTCGTTCAGATGTGCACCTTCTTTATACATGATTCCAGACACCCCCCCCCCTTCCGTTAAAGGTAGAAAGGTCGAGGGGGTTCGAAAAAACTTGTGAACCGTAGATCTGGGTGCCAACACTTCAACCGTTCATCCATGCACTGTCTTTACTCTGTGAGTGCAAAGTCATATTTTCTCTGAAACTTAGGATAAGTCCATTATGTGGGTTCACCCAAGATTTATTTGTTTTTATCACCATGGGGGTTAGACATCAAACCTTTAAAACATCAAAGACATGGTTCAACATCGATCATCATGCTTATTTTATTAAGGTAAAACAAACTACCCTATGTTCTAACCTAATTACCTATGACATATAGCCCAGATTAAACTGTTGGACTAAGAAAATACTCTATCCTGGGGTTATTTGACCAAGATTATGCAATTTGGTCAAATTTATTCACTAGCTAACCTAATTTGCTTGGCTAAGATTAAATGGTTTAGCCAAGCTTATTCACTACTCCTATCAACATCAATTTAAACGACTTGGCCATGCTTAAACTATATGGACCACATCTTTGTTATTGCATGGGGCTCTATTGAATTTCTTTTATGCCCTCTTTTATTCTTTTTCTTTCTTTTCTTTTCCTTTTTCTTTTTCTTTCTTTTCTTTTTCTTTTTTCTCAAATTATTTGTAGAATCAAAAATCATTTGGCAATCAAAACAATAAAAGGATAAAAAAATTCAGTCACCAGTTGATCCTATAAATTATAGGGTTATAACAGCGGCTCCACCTGGGGATAGTACTCTCCTTGTGAAGTGCCAAGAATCATGTTTTTTGATGTTCTGAAAAACTTTCTCCACAGTTGCCTTTGTTGCATGATTTGTTTTATTTTTGAAAATTTGATGACAATGTTCAGTGGCTTAGGGCCTTCTCCACGAGCTTCAACCATCTGATCCAATTTATTCACTCAAAACTTGTAAGCAAAATGAAATGATTTGTACAATGGAAAGGTGTGACTGAAGGTCCCTTCTAAGGAGGTGAATAGTGCTTCAACATTCTTCCATTCACAAGTCCTCCTGGCAGGTTGGTCCCATTGATGTTGTTGAGTAGGAAAGCATTATTCCCTCTGAATGCGTGAATTATGTAAGGTCCCTTACATAAACTATCAAATTTTCCATGCCTTCCCTTATCTTCATTTCGGGCATCCCATCTCAGAACCAGGTCACCAAGCTCAAAGTCATCTTCTTTAGTTCTTTTGTCGAAGATCGTTTTAATGCTCTCATGGACAACTTGAGTTTTGTTGTATACTTCTTCTCTAGATTGTTGCAAGTGGATCATCTAGTTTATCCTTCTTTGGGAGTCATTGGCCTCGACTTGCATCTCTTGCAGCAGTTTCATGACGGGAACCCCTAAGGAGGTAGGAAAAACTGATTTAGTGCCATAGAACAACTGATATGGGGACATACCAATTGACCTCTTGGTGGTCATTCTGTTGGCCTAAAGTGTGAAGACTAGCTTGTTATGCCATGACTTTTTGTTTTCTTGCAACGTCTTCTTAATAATGTTCAGCAGGGTTTTATTGGATGACTCAGCCAACCTATTTCCCGGAGGGTAATAAGCTATGGAGTGTCCCAAACTGATATGATACTAGTTACAATAATATATGAGCTTCTTAGAACAGAAAGTAGCTGCATTGTCAGTTATGATTTTTCTTGGACACCCAAAACGAGACAAGATATTATTTTCTAGAAATTTAATAATGATAGAATCAGTAGCTTCCCTACTTGGTACAACTTCGATCCATTTTGTGAAATAGTCTGTAGTAGTAAGAATCCACCTGTGTTGGATCGAAGAGGGAGGATGTATTTCTCCAATAAAGTCTAATCCCCATTGTTGGAAATGAGCTTCAACAGAGATCGGTTTCAGGGGCAAAGGGAGGAGCTTCCTTTTTCCCTTGAACACCTAACATTTATGACATGAAGTCACCTTCTGATGGACATCAACAAATAGTGTAGGCCAATAGAACCCATCTCTGAGAATTTTATTAGCTATGGCCTTCCAGCTCAGGTGACCACCACAGTCTCATGCAAGAAAATCCTGCAAGACTTTGTCATCTTCATCCTTTAATAGACAATTCAACAAAATACCTCCAGGATCCTTCCAATAAAGATTGCCTTCTAGAATGAAAATTTTTAATGCTTTCAATTTCAAAAAACTAGATTTAGTTTTGGTCAAACTAGGAGGAGCTTATAAGTTATGCAAAACAAATATCAGGTTTGCATACCATGGAGAGTTCATAAATACCTCTTTCATGCTTGGAGTCACCTGCTCTCCCTGTTCGTCTACTACAACTAATAAATTAATATCAAGAGCATGGAAATTGGATTCAACCATTAACTTTGCTAGACCTTGACCTTTAATTAGTTTAGTAGGCTTAATCTTGATGTCATACTCTATAATGATAACAATCCATTTTCCTCTTCTACCTTCTAGATTGTCCTGGGTTAAAATGCCCTTTACTACTGCGTTAGAAACATATCGATGGTGTTGGAATGGAGAATATATACTCTAAAATACTTTATGGATTTTACCAGGGAAAACGCTTGTTTCTCCATTATTTTATAATTCAAAGCAGCATCTCTTAAAGATTTACTGAAAAAAGCTATGGGTGTTTCATACCCTTTGTTATTTTTCTATAGTAATACTACTACAATGGTATGTTCAGAAGAGAAACAAAAAAGGTAAAAATCATTGGTGAAGTCAGGACTGATCAAGACTGGTGCCTCTGTGAGTGCATGTTTAACTTATTCAAAAGAATGCTTGGAGTCAGAGTCCCATTTTATTTTTGTGTCCTTTTTTAACATGTGGGTGATGTTCCTGAGAAGCTCAGCCAGGTTAGGTATGAATCTTCTCAGAAATTTTATTTTTCCAATGAAAGATTGTAACTCTTTGATATTCCTTTGGTGTTCCAATTTCTGAATGGCTTCTATTCTGCTGGGGTCTATTTTAATTCTATCCTTAGAGATTATGTGCCCCAACAACTTACCCTCCTCTAGTCTGAAAAGTATTTTCTTAGGATTTAGAGAAATCCCAAATTTCTTGCATTTCGCAAACACTCGTCTGAGATGTCATAAGTGCTTCTCAATGGATTGGGAATAAACAGTTACGTTGTCCAGATAAATGACAATAAATCTGCCAAGTTCTTCCAAAAAAGTGATGTCCATCACTCTTTGGAAAGTGGCCCGAGCGTTCATCAACTCGAAAGGCATTTTCACGTACATGAAGGTACCCCAAGGTGTTGTGAAGGTTGTTTTCTCTTGGTCATCTGGGTGAACGAGAACCTAGTTATAGCCTGAGAAACCATCAAGTAAGGAGATTCAGCTGGATCCAACTACCTTTTGTAATATGTGGTCCATTTTTGGCAATGGTTAGTTTTATTTTAGGGAAACCTTGTTCAGGTTTTGGAAATCAATGCAAAGCCTGATTTCCCCAGTTTTCTTTCTAGTTGGGACCAGATTTGAAACCCATTTGGAAAGTTGTAAGGGGACTATGATTTTAGCATCATACATCTTTTTAATTTATTTTTCTATCAGGGGAAGTAACTTGGGAATTATTCTCCTAAGTTTCTATCTAAAAGGTTTTTGATCTTCTTTTATCGGGATCCTATGTTGTATGATGCTCGTGTCATAAGATTATAAATCTTCATATCCCCAAGCAAACACATCTGCGTATTCCCTAAAAAGTTCAATGTATTTGAGTTGTTTCTTAGGAGGTAAGGATTTGGAAAGTTTTACTATCCTGGGTTTCTCTACTGTCCCTATGTTACAGTCTTCAACCTCTTTACCAATGGCTTCAATTTTTGGTTTTTTAGCTACATCATTAAAATCAAATAAGTCTTATAATGGAACTAAACCCCTAAGAAAAATATTACTCTTTAAATGAAAAACATCAGACTCTATCACATCTTCACCTAACTCTCTTGAATCTATTTTATTTACACTATCATTTCCAAACAGATTTATTCACATTTTCATCATCATTTTCGAAGTCTATGTTTGTACACTCGAAATCATTTTTACATTGTAGAAAATCTTCAATTTGATCATCGTTCCCAAATACCTGCCAGTAATTGATGTTGTCCAAGATAGTCGGTCTGCACTTCACCTTCACTGTGTATGGGCAAGTGGAGTGAAAAGGTATCTTGCATGTAGTTGCTGACGTAGCTAACCCATCTGCTAAAATGTTCTATCCCCTAGGCATCACCTGAAAATCAACTTTAGTGAAACATTTAAGGGCATCCAAAACAACATTTCTATAAGCTCTAAGCCTGGGATGCTTTTATACATACTCACCTTTAATTTGTTTGATAATTAATTCAGAATCACCTCTTACCATGATTTGTTTGGCACCATCCTTCTTTAGTAGTTTCAGGCCGAGCATCAAAGTTTCGTACTCGGCTATGTTGTTAGTGCATTGAAAATTCAGTTTGTAAGAATGGTTTTCCGAATACCTATATTTTTTATTGTGCAACCAAACTTCTGCTCCAGCTCCTTCTTTTCTTATAGCTCCATTGAAGTCCATGCTCCAAAAATCTGCTTGCAATTCTTTGCTTATTACGAGTTTCTTCCCTTTTGCCTAAGTGGTTTCTTGGTCTTTGTTCAGGTCAAATGTATCTTCTTCCAATAAGCGATTTGTTCTCCCATATCGCCATCATTATATAGGATGAAGGAATTTAGATCAGAGTGAGCAGAGTCCATAGGATAGTTATGAGGCTTTTCCTGGCTCCTGACCATATATTTCATCAACGTCTCTCTGTATAGTGTTCTCTCTTGTCTGAATACTGGGATGGTGGCATATGACATATCCAACTACAAAGTGCCTTTCAACTTGGCCCCCCAAGACCTGGACAACAACATACCATATTTTGGGGGAATGTTCGCGACTACCACATCCATAACCATGTTTTTAGATGGAATATAAACTAGGGTGATACATAAGTCCTTGATCAACCTGATACATATGACTTTATTGGAGTCAAAAGAGTGTAAATCCTTGTAAGGTCTGGTGACCTTGAGTCCCATTTTTTCCATCATTGCTTTAGGCATCAGGTTATGGGAAGCACCCGAATCTAACATAGCATTGTGAAAAATTAGGTCGTGTATATTAAGGCTGATGTAAAAAGGAGTGACAGCACTAGTGTCAGTCTGACCATCAACTTTAGGGCCAAACAGAATTTCAGGTTGACCATTGGTAAAATTTTTCGTGTCCAAATGATTCGCCGATCCAACAGTTAAGGTCTTCATGCCTATATCAGGCTCAATGCTCAACGCTTTGATCACCTGCGATCGGTAATAATTCTTACTCATCAACTCGGAAAGGGGAATGGGAATTTTCACTTTGGCTAATTCCCCTTCGAGACTGAAAGGAGTAGATTCTTTTCTTTTGCTCTACAATTCTGATCTATCCACCATAGTTTTTTGGGCGGAAGTACTTGGCCAGTTGGTTGATGAAACCTCATTCTGTGTTGATCTTTGTAAAATGGTAGGGTTTCATTTTGTTGGAGTTTCAGCATTACCTTTCTCGAGGATCTTCTTGGTAGAAGGCTCAGGAGCTTTCTTGGTTTCGACTGTTTTCTTCATTTCGGTTACCTTTTTTGGTGAATTTTCATCTGTCTTTTTACTTCGCAAATTGCACCACCTGTGTACCTCCATAATGGAATTTTCAAATGCCTATTGTTCAGTTTCTTCAGCTTCCTCATTCACCTCTATTTGAGAAAGAAGGAAAATTTCTTGCTCTTCCTGAGTAAGGAAAATGGCTTCGTTATTGTGAATGCCCATGAGGTTTATGTGTGTGTCTTATAATTCTTCAATTACCTCCTCACCCTCATCGGCATAATTTTATTGTACGGGTGGTCTAATCTGTTGATAAGGACCCCTCTGTTCTCTTTGATCCCTAGGGGCTCTCTGCCTGATTTGAGGATTTCTTCTGAAGTTAGGATTCTAAATTTGTGGAGCGGGTTGGTTTTCTCTAGGAGGATTTGTTTCGGTTATAGTAAGTCTCTCCATAATCCTCTCCACTGCTCTAGCTAAGGAATCTAGTTTGGCATCAGAAGAAGATGTAGAAGGTTCCTCTTTAATCATGACTCTCTTTTCCATCCTCTGTCGTGCCCTTTTGGCCAAAAGGTTAGCCTCTACACTTATTGTGCTTTTTTGCATGTCCTCCAAGGTGGTGGAGTTTTTTTCCCTTAATTGATATGACATATCAGCGTCGAAACTGTCAAGGAATTTTATCAGTGCCAAACCTTTTGGGGGTTTAATATTAGCTGGAATCACATTGTACAGATTGCTTAAGTGGGTGCAGTAGTCTTGTACTGTCTCTCCTTGATTCCTTCTGATGTTTTTGTATTCTGACAAGATCTGGAGAGGATTTTTATTTACCACCCATCTGTCCAGAAAAATTCTTTGAAACCCTGTAAGGTCGATCACTAAAGCAGAACATAAGCCTTTATACCATTTCTTAATGTCCCCAGTCAGAATCTACACAAAAAGTCTCATTTGAACGTCAGCTTCATCCACTTCCTACAAGTCAAAATAGTCATTCATTTTATCAACATGTTGTTGTGCATTCAAGGGCTCTGTACCATCGAACTATGGGAGCATATCTGGCCACCATGTAAAGGTGAAACCAACACAAAGGGAGCATATCTAGCCACCATGATAGGTGGAGGGGGTGGGAAAACAACCTGAATGATAGGTGTGGTGGTGGCAGAAAATGAGGAGGATGAGGGACTAGCTAGCACAGAGTGAGCAGTTTGAGGTTTTACAGTGGGAGATAGTATTTTAAGGGTTCGAGGTTACAGGATGGTTGGATCTAAAACGGTTTTAGTCACAAAGCTACCAGATTTTGTTCTAAACAGGATTTGTTCGAAAATGGTGTCAAAGTTGAGATCTTGAAGGGCAACAAGTTCCTCTGGAAGAGAAGGGGACTATGACTCCCTGAACCTTCTGCAATGGTCTTCTTTCTGAGTAACTTTTCTGGATTATTAGTTGCTATCGCAGGTTCCGAGTCTAGGTGGGATCGAGTATAAACTCTTTTAGGAGCCATATTTTTTAATTTTTATATATTTTGTATTTTTATGAATCCGAAATTACTATGTACAAGCATTTAACAACCTCTAAACATTATTTCTTTCTTAGATTTATAATTTGTTCAGAAAAAAAGTTTTCTTCTAGGGAAAAGAAACTATGGGGTTGAATGTTTGTTTAGTTCCCCAATATGGTCGCCACTATGTTATCGCTCTATAAATTCCCAGAGGTTGTCAGAGTAGAAGAAATTTACAAGAGGTAACTTTATCCAACCACTTCGAAACTGGAATCTAGCCCTACCAGCTTTAGAGAGGGATCTCTCTGTATGATTTAGCTATGTTTTAACTTTGATATATTAGGCTAGTTAAATAAAATAAGATTGAAAAGGTTTGTTGTTTTTTTTGTTAAGTTGGCTGAAAAGGGTTTCCACCTCCGTTGGGCTACGGGGTCTGTATTATATAGATAGAAATCTAAACAGAAACTAAAAGATTCTTTTCAAAGGGCAAGATAATGCATTCATTGGATTCTTTAGCAGTAAAATGATGAATAGAAGAAAAGATGAGAATATCAATTAAAGTAAAGAAGCATTTAAGAATTTCTTCACTGTAATATCAGAAAGATAAACATTTAGATCTTTCAAAGCTAGAAATAGGGTATACAAAGATAAATCCTGCAACATGCGCTACTTTTAAATGATTATATTAGAAAAAAATATGACAACTAAGGGAGAAAAACATTTAGCATAGAAAATAAAACATCAACAATGAATAACATGTGGAAATCCTGTGAAATGTCCCTTTGTATTACTAGAAGATCTCTTGATAAAAATTACAGTCTTTTTGGCTTACAGGGCATAAAGATCAACCCTTGGTACTTCAAAGTTTGAAGTATTTATAATAAAAAGTTACATACGATCCTTTCATTAAAGATCATGATGTGGCAGTTCTAAATTTAGCTAAGTAACTCAACAAGATACAAAAATTCAGGAACTATTTGATGATGTGTTGAAATCTTCATGTTGATTCTGGGGTAAACCGTTGGTGAGTCCTCTACACGACTTCGCCTGATTGGATTGCGGACTGGGCTTGGACACCTTATCTCTTACTCGATCAAATTGTATAGATCTTCCCATCGAAGGTGACTAGGAATGCCTACTTTGAGTAGTCTTTGGTACACTTCATCCATCTCTGTATACTTGGCAAAAGTTGGCTTGATGATGAAAATGTATCGTATCTTGTGTTGTACACTGATGTTTGATTGTAAAGCTTCTAAGAACGCCTTTCCTGTGATATTGCCATGTATTCCTGAGAATTTCAAACTATCTTTAGCCAAGATGGCCAGTTTCTTTTTATAATCAAACAGTGTCATTAACTTGTCATTTGTGACCCTTAAGCTAGGGAGGCCTTTGTTCTGCAGAGCCTCAATTTTGCTGAAAAATATTTGCACTCCTATTTCCATAGTCTGGATTTTTTCTTCCAGCTATAGCATCAGTCCTATTTTGGTCAGGACCCTCTTGACCTCGAGGATAGTTTCTGTCCTATCTTCAATTTTCAAATCCTCTAACTCTTCTCTGGTTTTAGAATTTAGGAATTTAATGATCTCATTGGCTTTTGTGGGCATCTCTCCCAAATCTACTCTTATTTTCTCAATAGCCTCCTTGCTTCTTTGCACTAGTTCATTTTGCTCGAACATGATTTGTACCATGGGCCAAATTTCATTTACAGACTTGGTGATATCCATGCAGACACTTTCCTTGACCTCAACAAGTGTTTTTCCTGCAACTGTTTTCTTCTAAAGATGTTGCAATTCCCGTTTGAGCTTGTCTAATGTCTCCTTGCAGTAGTTGGTTTGGTAAGAAGACTTGAGTTCCTGAAGGTTCTCAACCTCCTTTTTAAGTCTGCTAATCTATGTCTCTTGCAAATTCATCTCTTCCATGGACTTTTCCAGTTCTATTGTCTTCTCCAAAGTTGTCACTGGAGTTGCTAAGTGAATCTTTGTTATGGATGCTATGATTACTCCTGTGAGTGGGACTACGCTCAATGGAATGACTTCCATGGGCTTTGATTGTTCCTTCTCTTTCAATAACATTTCCAGTTCTGCTTCCATCTCTTTCAACAGTGCATTTTGCTCCATGATCAACTTGAGCATCTCATCCTTTTCACCTTCTATCTCGGCTATCTCCTTTGCCTGTGCATCTTCCATTGTTGGCAGTTTCAACTCTTTCCTCAGAGAAGCTATATTGACCTTTTTCTTTTTAAGAATCTCCTCGAATGCTTTCACATTCGAGGGGTCATACCCGATCTTGAGGACCAATTCTTCCAACATCTTATTTCTGATATCCTTTGCAAAGGATGATATCTTTTATAATTTCAGCTATTTCTAGACATTGCTCAGAGATACCTGTAATTTAGCGGTCGCAGTAGAAGCATTTGCCAACGTGGAGAAAACCATTTCTCCAGTTTGCATGTGCATATCCATATGATCAACGCGATGCACATCTCTAGTATGAAACTCGAATTTTTCTCTTTTGTAATCAGTGATGGCTTTCGGGTTTGGCACCCATGCCTGCAGAAAATCCATGTGCATTCTACCCTTCTCTGTATCAAATGCAGACAATAGTTTGTGTTGTGTAGTTAAAGTATGTTTCCAAAACTGAGCATAAGTACTGATGGCCAGTGTCTGATTTTTCTTTTTGATCAGGTCTTACTTCTCAAAAACACTCAACTTTGTTCCTACTTTACTCTGCTAGTTGAATGGTGGATTATTCGTGGGCTTTTTAGGCAAAACTGTAGACATGATCTGCTTGTTGCTTGTGCTAAGAAGTGACCAATCATCTTTCATAGTTTCAGTGGATTGGATTCCCTTTTCATCAACCGTGTCAGGTGTGTGACTGGCCTTTGGCCTTTTGGTGTGTAATTGGAAATCTTCAGCCAAGACTTCTGTGACGGAAGGTGAAGTATCCTTCCTGGATCTTTTCTCTTTGGGAACCTATGGTGTGGTTGTCTATGAGATGGTGAACGAAGGGTCTTGTTGTTCTGTCTCTACCAGAGTGCTTGGCTCCCATTCTGTTTGATTTGCAAATTTCTCTATCTCGGGCTTGGGTGTATGAACATATGGAATATTTTTATTTTTAACCCTCATTTTAGAAATTATCTCACATGGATCATAGTGCCATATGGAACTAATATGAAACTTCATTTCTTTCATTAGTCTGTATGATTCCTCCATGCCTCAGCTATTGTATATGAAAGACCCTATTTTCCCTTTAATTCTAAGATGTTGTTTCTTTTTCAGAGACACAAAATGTATGTCATCTGAGTTAATCGTTTGCCTTATATACTCCAAGGCAAATATCCTCACAAATAGATACTTGGGCAATTTATATGGAGCCAACTCGCATCCATATACTCTGATCTCGGTGTGATTTTGGTAAAGATACCAGTTTCCAGTCTTTGCAAGGTCTGAGAGGTGTAAAATTATTTGAATCTCCTCATTTATCTTGGTTCAGGTCTGCCACTGAGCATGCTCACCACAAGATGGTAGAATTTCTCGATAAACTGTTTGAAGTTGAATTCTATAGAATTTTGTCTGAGTAGCGATGTCGAAGATGTTATCGCCTACGGTCTCCCATCCTTGTCCATCTTTTGCATTGAAAAGGAGAATCTGTTTGCCTGAAAGAAAGTGAACATGTAGGCCAGTATTGAGGAATACTGGAACATGCTTTTGAGGAGAAATTTAAGAGTTGCTCCTGAATACTGTCCGCCAGGAAAGTGCTGTAATCGAACTGCATGGTGGGCCTTTCTTCTGTGGAGAAAATAGAAAGAAAACCCAATATGGGTTCATCCACCCATTGGTTGGAAAAATAACCCAGTAGAGCACAGAGCAATGAAATGATTTCGTTTCCCTTTACTGAGAATAGGGAGGAAGGGTATGGGGGATTTGTCTTGGGGAGCTGAGTAGCCTGAGGGAGGAAAAGCTCAAAAATCTGGGTTCTCTGAGGGAAAGATAGCTTCTGGTAAAGCTCCATGATGACTTCAAGATTGAAAGGGGAGGTGGATT
>SNQJ01S0094430.1:17059-37223 GCA_010110895.2 Picea sitchensis | reverse complement strand
TTATTTACAGCTTGAGCTCATCATATAGAAACAGCCCTGTATTATTGTTTTGTTTCAGAACTTAGATCTACAGATCTGCTGTTGTTTAGAGGAGTTATGTATCATTGTTTCTGATCTGGTTTTAGCATATGATCTGAGTTCTCTTCTGTCTGAAATATAGATCTGCTGTTACATTTGGAAGAGTCCTTGTTTTATTGTTTGCTCAATTAGAGAACTGCTGTTATACATTTAGAGGGTTTTAATTTCACTGTTTGGGATCTGAGTTTTGTCTCTTATAGATTGGAGCTTACTATAGGATTGAATCAGCATTGTAAAATCTACTTTAAGATCTGAGATTTATCACTGCTTTCTATAGATCTAGTTATATATGCTGTCTATGCTTCAGATCTAAAGTGTTTTTGCTTTGAAAATTAAAAGTGACTGCTGTTTTCAACTTACCCTTAAAATCTAACAACGAGAGAAATAATAACGAACCACATTCACCTAAGCAAGTAGTGAGGAAGGACCACAAGAGGAAATGACATGAACCATGGCCATGTTGGTACAGAATCTACAGATACTGACAATGGCCACAACAGGAAATACGAAATATCATACTGGAATCATCATGGGCATTCATTAACATGTGCTGACACAAACAAGTGAGTTCATGAGGTTGTGAAAGCTAAAACAGTTCAGCTACAGTTTTCCCTAACATCAATGTAATTAAATCCAAACGTGTCGAAATACTTAACACAAGAGGAAGTGGATACTTGGGTTGATTTTACAGGGAAAATGGTGAATGCCCTGGCAAAGAGGCTTGAAATCCGATGTGTGGTTCTGGAGGAGCCAATCATTAAAAAGTCAGGCCTCTATTATGCAAAGATTTTGGTTCGTAAAAAAACATGTAAGGAATTAGAAGTGGCGATATTTATCTGAATGAGTTGCAAATCACAGACGAGCATCAGACTGACATTAGAAAGTTAGGAACTTGGCAGCTGACTACAAGAAGGTTAGGAACTCATTATCCTACTAGAATGATGATATAACTCATAGATAAGTTGGAAAGGAAGATATCAGTTCTGTGAAGGTTAGAAAGAGCTATGGTACTTGATCTGAAGCTGAGAAGAGAGAAAGAACTTCGAAGGGAAACAGGAACACTTAGCAGTGTATAAGAACAGGACTTGCTAAGAAACGAGAAATTCCATTGACATAAAGGTATGTTACAAGGATCCTTCCCCCCTCCTTTCATACACCCAGATATGTATCAGGTTGGGATCCTTTGTGGATCCATATTCAAAAGGGGTATGACATGGAACTATATGGACCTGGTCCTTCAGCCTTCAGATATGTCTGGAACAGATTCCAATATTGCATACCCCTTGGGCATGGAAAATCAAAAACACGAAGATTAAATAAATCCACATTCATGGCAACTCCAACAACTAAACAACTTGGGCACTAATGCCCCTGCCACTCATGGAAGCAAACAGGACATACAAAACCTCGAGAACATGTAAATCTTGACAAGGGCAATGAGAGAGATCCACGACAAGAAATAATTTCTGACCCAAACATGAAAGAAAAGGGATGGACAGCATTCAAGAGACAGCTTGAAGATAATCATAATGGGGGACGATGGATATCATTTAACTTTACACATAGTAAAAAGGAACTGCAGTAAAAGGGAGATGCAGATGTGGCCTAAGAGGAGAAGTTTTGGTAACAGCAGAGCAGACAGGGATAAAGAGATGGGAGGATGAGGGGTTAACAAAACAAGGAGGCAGGAGAAAGGAATGATGGAGGAAGAAATTGGCACACCAAGAGAGGTGAGGTCAATATGGAAAAGGGCCATCAGAGGAGGGGTGAGACCATGGTGCAGCAAAGAGAAGCTAAATAGTTGCCAGCAGCGAGACACCCACCAGCACTCAGAAGGATAATGGAGCAGTGGGAAAAGAATGGAGAAGATATGAGGGGCATTTCAGAGGACATAATTGCAAAAGAAAATCTATATTTTTCCAAAGGATCCCAGGGATACCAGGCAAGGCATATGATTTTTAAGGTAACCATTGGGATGCAATGGCATGCAAAAGACATACTCGCAGGAATGGAAAAGGCTTACATGAAGCGTTTTGCAGCAGCAGAGATAAAGTTATTAGAGAAGATACCGAAAGAGGTGAATAAGGCTGTAGAGAGGGAATGTGATGCAGGGATTTTCCGATGGTCATAACTTTTGACTCGGTATCAGTTTTGGCTAAAATTTTATAGGGAGTTGCATCTCGATGATGTAACCAATAAACTTGGATTCATTCACAAGATCTAAAAACCATGCAAACACATGAGAATGGAAAATAACTCTCTTTTATTCCTTCTCCACCCTAACTATTACAATGGAGGTTCAACCCCTTATAACTACTATCTGAGATTTTCGAAAACAACTAATTTTAGAAAAACGGATAATTTTAGGAAATTCTCGCATAACTCTAAAATTGACCAACAACTAAGAGCTAACTAGAGAGACACTATTTGTCAACTCGTTTTTCTGATTAAGTTCATAAACTAAGAGATGACCGATAATTAAAAATTTAAAAATCCCTGTAAAAACACTAAAAACCCAATTTGAGGCCTTATATGAAGGAATTTGGCCCCGAAAAAGTGTCGAAACAATATCCGATCTGAAGGATCAATCAGTACGGCAGTGAAATTTTCGAGACACAACTCCCTGTAAAATTTCAGCCCAAACGGATAACTGAGTCAAAAGTTATGACCCTCGGGAAATCCCTGCATCAGAATGCTACAGTAGACCCAAGGCAACAAGGTGGAAAAGATGTTGTAGCAGCTAGAAAAACAAATCTAGGCGGTCCACATCACACAGGACCTGATCTTGCAAAGACTGGGCATCAAAGAAACAACTGGGCCAGAGCCAAGAAGAATGATGAAGATGCAAAAGGATCCATAGAAAGCAGGTGAACAAGCTCAAAATTATTAAGACAGCCAGGTCAGATCGCTCCTAGCAATTTTTTTATTACAGAGATCCCAAGTAGAATAATCCTCATAACAATTAGCAAGTAGGTCAAAAGCTTTCTAGATTTTAGAAAGCCAGAAGAACAAGACTATCTTAGTCTTACCAGGTTTATAGGGGTTTGTCATGGGTTACAGAAGTTAGCTGGTTTTGTTTAAGCATATGCCAAATCACCACAGAAAAATCAGCACCTGCTTTAAATTTATCTGGAGAGTCTGGAGGCAGTCGATCCAACAGCCTCTATTTGAATCTTTCCATATTCTGTTAGTTTAAATATATTTACTTACTAAAACCAACTAGACAAACAAATGTACGTCGTTAGATTTGATCTCTACCATGCAACTACCCATGAGCTAGAGCTCCCTTCGCACAAGATTTTTCCCATGTATATGCATTTCCACTCTCAATTAATAGACATGTTTGAAGAAATCTATCAAACTATTTCTGGTTCTTGTTGCCAAATAGCCTTTGACATAGCAACAGTAAGGTATTAGGCAAGCTGTATTGTCTATCTACTCTACCAATATTTTGGCAGTCATTGTTTGCCAGCTCCAAATGTATATAAAATTAAGTAAATAAATAAAATACAATTTTGTAAGTAATGAAATTCAAAACCAACAAGGCGGCCAAAGAAAACCTGGGTAGAGCCTCTACTCCTCTATCTTTTACTTATCTATTGTTGACTTGTCAATTAAGAATTGGTTATGAGATAATATTTGTTTAGGATTTCCTAGGAGAGATCTAAGATCTTGTTGATGATTGCAGCTTCATGAGACATTCTCCAGATCGTACTCCTCTGGACTAAGTTGAGATGATCTGTGAGAACGCCTATGTGATAGGTGAGTCATACTACTTTGGACTGAGTTGAGATGACTTGTGTTGGTCTCTTGTCGTACTCCTCTGGACTGAGTTGAGATGACTTGAGATGGCTCTCCAATTCATACTCCTATGGATTAAGTTGAGTTGATCTGTTTCAGTGACGTCCCTAGTGGTTGAGCACATGTAGACTTGTCCCTAGTGGCAGAGCACTAGAGGATGTGTGTGAGACCCCTTGTTATATTGTCAAAGAGTAAGACTGTTGTAAAACCCTAATTTCTATTGTGAAGGGTACAAGTCGGCCCTACTATGTAAAGACAATTAATATTGTGTAAAAGACTAATTGTATTATTGAGTTGTACAAGTCGGCCCTATTGTGCCAATAGACATGTCTATTCATTGAGTTAGGTCATGTATATATTAGTGAATGATCCCCGTTGTGGATCATTCATCTCACTCACTCAACGCATTACTTGGAGAGCTGAAATTCGGTGCGCACTTCTCCTGCGCTATCTTTCTTGGTCATAGAGCACCCTATTGTGTGCGCTAGGGTTTTGTCTTGAGGGCCACCTTTGTTGGCACCCATACTTTTCGGTGGAGAGGATTTCTTCTCTTGGCAATATAGCAAAGGGTTGCTGGGCTTTTCCCTTGTTTGAGAAGGGTTTTCCCATGATAACTTCTTGTGTCTTGTGCATAGTTATTCTTCTTGTGATCTTGATTCTTGGTTTACTGCAGCTATTGTATTGCTGCATTGTTTACGGTTCAAGTTCATGATAAATTGAAAAGAAACTACGTGTGCTTGAGTCACCATTAAAAATTCAACAGATCTCACTTTTGGATATTATCATTTTATGTAAAGGAGGTTTTAGCTTATTCTCTATATAAGAGAAGCTCCTATTGTTAGAGGTTGTTGAAAGTTTGTGGTGACACTAGAAACTATTGCTTTTAAAGTTATTGAAGGATATTTTGGAGCTTGTGGCATATCTGTTTGGATTCAAATTGCTGAAGATTATTGCTGGAAATGCTTGCATCAAGAATGTTATGAAGGGCTAAATTCTGGGTAACATTGTTCCTATTTAGAAGACCTAATTTGTGGTTCATTCCCCTTTGATGCCTTTGTGTTTTGTTGCTGGAAATTGGCTAGATGTATCTTTCTTCTTAATCTGAGCTAGCTACAGATTTTCATTTCTATCAAGAAAACGCACCCTCGTGCATGTTCGGAATATCTCCTTAATTAGGGTTTTTCACAAGTAAATTTCTGCATCAGTGGACAGCAAAGATAGGACTGCTGTGGGTTGTTAATGCCAGCTGTGTGCTCTCCTTTTCTCATAAGAAAGAAGCTCATAGTTGCTTCCCTAAAGACTCCATATGCCCAAAATTGTTGTAGGCACTAATCTCACTCTCAACCAACCCTGAAAATTAAATAAATCAATCTTTCCTTTGATGTTTGCAAATCTGAAAATTATAAAGAATGAAATCAGACTTCAGATTTGAGTTCCTAAGCCTATCTTCCTTCTCTTTGATTATCTTTTAAATGGAGTAGGCTTTATTAAGAAGACCCCCCTTGTGCCAAAGAAAGAGCCAGTCAAAAGTGTCTGAAGGAGCTAACATGGTGACATTGGGTAGCCCTTCTTTAGTGCCACTAGGGTCTTACTTGAGCTTTGGGACTTTCGTCTCAAAAAGTAAGGGTTTGGGTGGTAATAGGAAGAATTCCAACTTGAATTGTCTCGGGATTTTGTTGTTTTTTTGCGATTTTGTTGGTTTTTTTCTAGAACCAGTGCAATCGTACAAGGGGGGAATTTCTGCCTGAAATTGACCAAATTATGCAGAAAATCTACGGAGATTCCACTAGTTTTTGGAGATGGCGTGTGCTGCATGTTTTTCTTGGAAAAAGGTGCACAAAAAGAGAGTCAAATCTAAGTAGAAAAACACATAGGTTCTCTATGAATGATTCTGGAAGTCACCTACGTGCACTTCACTCTAATTATTTGGTGCAGACTATGTTCAGAGTTCAAGGTGGACTCCTGAGTGAGAAAGGCTCCAAGATATAAAAAATAAAAAAATAAAATAAAAAAACAGAATTACCAAACCCTAAAAATCCCTAATCATCAAGCTTTGATACAAATTGACATGTGCACAATTAGATATCAATCCATATACTCAAATGCAAGAAAGGAAGAATGCAAGTACAAATGACATTCTTGCAGTTGCACACGTTGTACACTCTATCGTTCATTAGATATATAGAAGAGTACAAATTGATCATCTTTGGCTAAGGCACCTATGAAATATTTTACAACCAGGTAGATGAGACAAAATATAAAATGCAAAAGGAAAATACAGAAATAACACATATTTGGACTAAGTCTCATCATTTATTGTGGTCAAAAGCTTTATTCTAGATTTCATCTTTCTGCTTTATTGTAACTCGAGCTTTTTGCTTTATGCTCCAAACGACTTGCCATGCATACAATGCATTCCACTTTAGATTTCCCTCTTAATATCGTGTACACTATTTTTATTGACAACTAATGAAGAGCATACATCATATGTACAATTGTAGCTACTTTTCATGTCTACTCTTTTTCCTTATTCATTTCTGTGTGTTTGAACTCATCAATTGGTATCATCGCCAATCAGAACTCTTTTAAAGCCTCGCAGTTCTAGTTTCTCTTGGAATCTTTAATCCCCACCTAGATTAATTATGTCAATTGAAGCTATTTGCTCAATGTCTGTTCCCAACAAGGGATTCACGAGAAAGCATATAGCAAAATCCATTTGAGATTCAATATGCCCTCATGTTATAGCTGCATCTTCCAAAAGAAGTGTTGTCAACATCTCGAAACCACATCACACATCTCCAACAAGCACTGTCTCTGGTGTTTCCAGGAGCAAATTTGTCTTTGTTTTGGTGTTGTAGTTGTATAGCCCCCTGTGAGTGTGTTTTGGTGTTGCCTCTTCGAACTCCAGTGTTTACTTTCCCAACCTCTGCATGATGAGCATTGGACCAAAAACAATATCTTGTCTTTCGGGCAACTCTATGAGTCTATTGAGTCCATTTCCCAGAGTTTTAGGAAGTTCTAAATTGTACCCTTTTATTTGTATATCGAAAATAATATTTTTCATTGTTATTCAGCCGCAAATTATTTCTTTGAAGCATATCTTTCTCTTTTTTTCTCCACTGCAAGCTTTTTGGAGCATCATTACTTTTTATCGCTTCCCACGAGACAATAGGAATCTCAGGGATTCAACAAAGTGATTCCACAGCCATCAAGAAACTTACTGAAGACTTGCCACATCAACATCAATAATAAAATGATCTTCAATCACAGATTATGTAGCAAATGAATACTATGTTCCGACTTCCAACAATTAGTGACAAAACTTCAACAAATGCCTTAACAGCAACAAGTTTATGGAAGCTTCTTGGAATTTTTTATGCATCCATAGGCAATGTTGACTACTACTTCTATGGGCCCCACTTCTATTGTAATTTGTAACTAATCAACCCATAACTACTACACCTCTTGCACTTGTAAGTGTTCAAGACATTGCTCCTGCAACTTCTGCCTCATTTGACTCTACTCCAGAGAGTCACAATATTACCAGTGAGTATGCAAGCGAAATCTCATGAGCAAAACATCTACAACCACAACCTCAACTGCAGCCAACTCCACAGCTAGGATTCCTCCCAGATCGTTCATCCTTGATGATATCCCTAGTTGTTGAGATTGTTGAAAACACACCAGACTCTTACAACCCCACTTCATGGTGCTTTTTCAATGTTGGAGAATCATCACAGCTCATTTGAATCTATCTCATTCTCTACACCATCTTCACAAGTTCTTTTGCCTAATACAGACATCTCTCCCAAAACTTTTGTCCATTTGGAGTTAGCCTCACACTCCTCTACTATATTAGCTACCAAACAAGTCTTTTTAATCCTCCAAAATACAATTCCTTCTGTAGTTACTCAGTTTCTAAAACATCATGCTTTGCCTCAACAGATTACTACAAGTTTTGTTCTTAAGCAAGGAGGACATCCATCAATTTTCTACTTCTAACCTCTCCAGCCTGACAGAACCATCTGGCCCTGGTCAGGCACTCCATTTTTAGAAGATCTTCTGATATAGAAGATCCACACCAAGTCCCCATCTACACAAAGCCAAAAGAATATTTCATACTTTATTGAAAAGGCTATTACCCCTTTGGATCAATCGCAAATGGGGACAATTTCCTGAGACCGGGAGGAAATGATGAGAACCTGTAGTCAAAAGCTTTATTCTAGCTTTACCTTTAATCTAGCTTTTAGCATTCTACTTTATATGTTCAAGATGACTTGGCATGCAATGCATGCCACTTTAGCATTTACCTCTTACTATATTATACACTAACTTTTATTGTCATCTACTGAACCACTATACAATTGCGGCAACTTTCAATGTTTGCTCTTTTGCCCTCTGCATTTCCATGTGTGTGCACTCATCACCAGGTGGTTTGTCATTGACTCAAGAGGAGCAGCAATCTCAAATTCTTTCAAATGATTGGGCGTAGCACAAATAATGTTTCAAAAGCATCAACTCTACATAAAGGTATGATTATAGCCAAAATGTTGAGAAGTAAAAGCCTTATATGTGTTGGCAAATCCAAATTAACGAGAGGTAAAATAGAAAGTAAGGCCACCCCATCAAGTGTGTTATTCACACAGATTGTAACAAAGATCACATTAAATATGCAATCCTTCGATGATGAGGCAATCTATCACATCCAACAAGAATTGAATAAAAGTGCAGATGATCTCACTAACAGAGTAGAATTGGATGAAGGTTACCTTAATGTACTGATCAATGATGGGCTTTAAGTGTGGAACCCTCCTTAAATTTAGGGAGAGCAGAGAATTGGGAATGCTTTTGGGAATAAGGTGAGGAGTGGAGCAGAGCACAGACTGAAAGGAAAGAAGTAACACAAGTGGTAGGAGAACTTGTGAGCTTGGCAACAAGAATAAAAGAAATAGATGAGCTTTTGAGGGAAAATACAAAATTCAGCAGATCCTGAGAGAAGAATATAAGTGAGCTTCAGGTCCATCTTGAAAGAATGGAAGAAGAAAGAGAGCTAAGCCTCCCTCCAACTCCAAATTCTTGCAACGGCTGATATTCATCTCCTGTCCACAATAAAGAAGACAAGGATATGTGAACTGCAAGAATAATGTTTATTGAATTGAAGAGCTCAGAAGATGATAGTGATCACACAAGGAGGGACAAGGACCAAAGGAAGGCAGAATCAACCAGTCAAGTACTTTTTATCAACTTTTGATGTCTCCTGTTTGTATCTTGCTGATCTTTTTGTCATCAGTAGTATTTCAGTAAAGTATGCAAGATAGTGAAAGTAGTCAAGCAGTAGGCTTCGACCATTTGTAAAGCAATCAAGCAAAAATCTATAGTTAGGGTTTAAAGCAATCGGCAAATGCTTCTAAGCAGTCTGTAACAATGCTGTACCTATAAATACTGTAATAAATAATACTGTTTAAATATATAATATTCAAAATCAAAATAAAACTGCATAAATTCCCATGCATCAAACAAAATCTATTTGACAGGTTATGTTTTATTATTTTGACAACTCACTCTGCTTCTCTATGGAATCTGATTTAGAATCAGAATCATGCTTTAAAATAGTTAATTATACACACACACACACACAGTTACATATGCCATGTCCAGCCATTCCACATCCAAGCATTTTTTTAAAAACCGGTGTATGCATCTGTCCCCATATTAGGATCATGCATCTGTACCCATATTGGGATCCATATCAGTATCCATATCCAACTAACTTAGTTGCCATCTTGAAAGTTGATGCATGTGGTAAGTACTCTTATATGGCTTAAGGGAACAAAAATCAACAAAGGATTTACAGTCACTAGATATTATATCTTGAAAGGGCAAAAAAAGTCAATGTAAGAATTCACGTATATTAAGTATTAGATTGTAAAACTCTTGTAAGGTCCAAAATTCAATCCAATAATATAAACAAACTAAGTACTAAATTTGAATGACTCACCAGCAATGAAGGACTTCCATATATTTTGTATTGGAAAGGGGCCAAATTAAGCTCATAACCAACACAAGTCTTACATTTGTTTTCTATTGTGAAGGGGTCAAATTGCCCAAAAAGTAACACAATGTTTCATGAAATTAAGCACTATCTTTTGAAGAACTCGTGGGACCCAGAAATCAAAACAAGGAATAAGTACCATTTTGTGAAAGACCCATGCCCTGTCTCAATTCCTTGAGACAGGTAAGCAATAGCCATATTCTGGAATTAATAATACAACAATGGGCATTTTATTCAATCAGTCATTTAATTAGTATTTCAAATTTCCTTATAATTTTATGAAAATATGGAATTCTGAGTTGGGATCATCTTGTAATTTCAATGTTGTACACCCATCTTTCCAAAATAGATGAACCACGGTGATGGTCAAAGTAAGGGACTTCAATGATTGTGAAAAGGGAGGGATCCTAATATCTTACCATGAAACATATGAGATGCCCAACTATTTTCTATAATCAGCATTACTTTTCAAAACAGAGAAAGGCTACAAGAAAGCTTGTTCATTTCAATTTAAAATTGCACTCTAACACAGCACGTGCTTAGTTCCTTATTGATATTGTTCTGAAAAAATGTCCAAATGATATAGCTCTAATAACCATCTTAGGTGATTGAAAGACTGTGACAGAGAGCTAGTAAAAAATATGTTATTTAAAAGGAATATAGATATAAACAACACAAGTTAGATACCCATACCTGGTAAAGCCTGCTGCAGGTCTTCTAACTGTCTCTTTAGCCCTGAAAAAAACAATGCAATTTCAATTGCCTAGGCTGAGAAATCTCAAAACACCCTTTCAAATTACATCTCACCTTTACCACTCTCCAACTTAGAAACAATCATTCCAGAGTCCAAAAATATTATTGAATTATTCCCTAACATAATAAGCATGCAACAAACCATTCTAGATAAAAGTTAAAACTAGGATCAATTTCAATGGGCTGTTAAAATCATCCTCAATAACAGCTAGAACAATAGGCCATTTCACACAATGTCATATTTGAACTGGGGCCATTTCACACAATCTTGTATTTGAACTGGGGCCATTTCTTACACAATGTTACGGTTAAATTAGGGTTGTTTTCCTCAATTTCTATGCTAGGTAAAAGTTCAACAAGGATAACTTCACACAGACCTATATCTGAAAGTAAACTACACTATATGTTTCAAAATATAGTGACTGTATGCACATACACACACATTCCAAGAAAGGTGATATTACATTTTGTAAGTGTCCAAGAACACATAACTACTAAAGCCATACCTGAATTCTTAGCCAAAAGGATAAGATTTATAACTGTTCATAATCTCAGGATTTATATAACCATCACAGAAACATCATATACATCATAAACCAAACTTCACACAATGTCCTATTTGAAATGGGGCCATTTCTTATGCAATGTTATCATCAAAATTAGGGCTGTTTTCCTCAATTTCTATGGTAGGAAAAACTTTAGTAAGGGCAATTTCACACCGACCTATATCTGCAAGTTAACTACACTATTTTTTAAAATATGGTGACTGTGTGCAAACATACATACTTACATTTTTTTCCAGGTTACATTGCCCAAGGAGAGCCCCCAAGTACTTCCCCTCATTTCGAGGATGGTACCCAGGGTAAACCCTAGAATCTTCAGGGCACAACGCTGGTAAACAAAGAAATTACAACAATATACTCGTTAAGAGCTCAACATGTCACTTGCGCGAATTGAAACTGGGTGGGGAGGATAACAGGATAACAGGTTACACTGCCCAGGGAAAACCCCCGAGTACTTCCCCTCATTTCGAGGATGGTACCCTAGGTAAACCCTAGAATCTTCAGGGCACAAGGCTAGTAAACATACAAGGCTCAAAGCCATTACAACAATATACTCGTTAAGAGATCAACATGTCACTTGAGGTAATTGAACCTGGGTGGGGAGGATAACAGTGATTCCTCACAACCAACCAAGCTAAACCCAATTCACACACACACACACACATATATCTTCCAAGAAAAAAAGCAGCAATATCTTTATTTCAAGTAAAAAATGGTGATATTACATTTTGTAATCTCCAAGAACACATAACTATTAAGGCCATGCCTGAATTCATAACCAAAAGGATCATATATATATATATATATATATATTTCAAGTAAGAAATGGTGATATTACATTTTTTAGTGTCCGAGAACACATAACTATTAAGGCCATGCCTGAATTCTTAACCAAAAGGATGAGATTTGTAATTGTTTATAATCTTGGGATTTATATAACCATCACTGAAACATCATATCTGTCATAAACAAAATTTTGAAAAAGACCACCAACCACATAAAGTAGGGAAAAACTATAGCATCTTTCTCGGCATGTCTAAAGACATGTTACCCTCTCAAGGGTAGCAACTTTTGGATACCCTTACAACGGTATCATGTACCTGCCTGCATGAGATATCACGCATCTCTTGTCAGATCCAGACTAAGTCCTTCCATTCTCCAATTGAGACATGATGTCTGCTCAATAAACAATGATGTGCTTATTGTAGATACTTAGATATCAGTACACCTTGATGGTCCAAGTTACTTCATAGATACTCCATGTGTAAGACTTGCCTAGGTATGATGATATAACCTCTTGGCATGTTGTGAAGTTNATGTCTGCTCAATAAACAATGATGTGCTTATTGTAGATACTTAGATATCAGTACACCTTGATGGTCCAAGTTACTTCATAGATACTCCATGTGTAAGACTTGCCTAGGTATGATGATATAACCTCTTGGCATGTTGTGAAGTTGTGGTTACCTTACGAAAATTGATTAGCATGTCATAACATACAAACTTTATCACTTGCGTCGTATTACCTTGGAGAACATCTTATCTGTTAGAAGTGTGTCCACCTGTAATGTCCCGACTAAATTTTTCCCCAATTTAACACAATTTTGTTGACTTGGACATTTTGTCAAACAGTTTTAGTGCAAGCAATTTTTTATCTAACAGGCTGGTCATTCTGAATGTTTGCTAACAGCATAAATTATATACACAAGATATATGACCAGAAATCTTATTGCATAGAATTTATATGGCTGCAGTAGTACATTTAGTCATAAACAGAAATTATTACAGCAAGTAAATAGAGCAGGTTCTGACCTGTACATTCATAAATGGGCTGCCAATAGATGAAATAAATATACAGCAGTCATGTAGAAGATGAACAAGCCTGTAGGAAGGTATTTGTATGCAGCAATTGGAGAGGTAATAGCAGCAGTCCCTTAGATATGAACTCAGCCCAGCCTGGAAGTGAAATCGATCCACAAAGATGTTCGTCCTTCAGCGGACCACTCAGCCACAGCAATAAAGAGCACGTCCCAACCAAGAGATTTGTCCCACAGTCAATACCGCTCAGCCTCTAACAAGGAAACTTGCCCAGATTCGAAGGAACTCGCCCAACAACCAAGATCTCTGCTCCAGCAGTTGTAAATCAACCCAGCATGAATAAAATCAGTCGCAGCATGAAGCGAGTGCAAACGACCTCCCTATAGCAAGTAATCTGCCCCTCTATCCAGAAATTCGCCCCCACAGTAAAATATCGCTGCCCAGCAAGAGGAACACAGCGCTGCCCACAACAGATGGAACTCACCCAACAGTGAATAAACTTCGACCCCAACTCTAGAAAAATGAAGCCACCACTCCCAATACTCAGCCTCTAACCCAAAATCGCCCTTCTTTGATCAAAATTGACCTTTGCAACAAAGATCTCAGCTGTCAATGGAGAAACTCCGCCACAAATGAAGCTCACTGAAGAAAGTTGAATGATCTCCAGCTAGGGTAGATGGTCTCACCACCGAAACCAATCTTTTTATCTTTAGGGTTTTTCGTCCCAAAATCCAAGGCCACGAGCTCTCTCAATTTCGTTTTTAAAAAATATTATATGCATAATGAGAGAGGATGCCCCTCATTCCCCTTTTATTCTTTCGTGGCCCTTTTTCGAATCCTTTTACCATTTTTAATAAAGTAAAGTGACTTTATAATTTAACTTTAGTAAAATCACTTTATTAATTAATTAACCCCTTTTTAATGCCGAAAAGTGATTACTTGGCTTGTAAGTCGTTCCTGGACATCGGAAGTGCCTTTCTCATCATCCCAACCTTAGGATCTTTTTGTCCCTATTCCAACAAGCTATTACACGAAGCTGTTCCCTCCAACAATATGACCCAAATAACCCCTTGAATGCATTTAATTAATTTATACTCAATAATATCCTTAATTTACGAGAATCGTCGGAATGCCACGAAATCAAGAACAAATTGTGCGGAAGTGATCCTAATGATGAAATAAGGTGGATGGACTAGGTTGGGCCTCATATAACTCCTCTGATTCGCCTGAGCCCCCTGTTAACCTCCATTTACCCCTCTGGCCAGGCTGACACAAACCCATAAGATTGCCTCCAACTGTAAAGAATGGGAATCAAAAAATGGGGACATTACACCATCCTATGATTACTCGTACTACTAGGCGTTCAAACTGGATAGCGCAATCAACATCCTAACCATACTAAGCATTTTCCATCTCCCTAAGTATCATTCATCTCCATCCACATTAAAAAAAATAGCATCACGTCATGTGTGATCACTCTAAGGTCAAAAGAAAAGGTCAAAATTGAAAGCCTAAATCAAATAATGATCACTCTGAGGTCAAAAGAAAAGGTCAAAATTGAAAGCCTAAATCAAATAAAGCCACGAAGGCTAAAGAGGTAAAGAGCAAAGAAAATAAAGTACAACTACTCCACTATGGTCCCCCACCTTTCAAAGTCCTAAGAGCAAAATGTCTATCTAAAGCAAAAAAGGACTTAGAAAAATAATCATTAATCAAAGTAGAAGTGTGTGCCTATCTAAAATAAAGAAAATAAAGGGGAAGTGTGTGCAAACCAAAGTAGTAAAGCTCACTCTAGAAGGCTATTGTAAAAAACACCTAGCTAAAATAAAACTAGAAGCACAAAAAAGCTAAAAAAGATGACCTATGCATGTCTAAGAGTTTGAGGGCCATCACATGGATCATCCCCTTTCCCCTTTCATCACTAATTTCATTAATTGCCTACCTTCTACCTGAAAAACTTAGGAAATATGGGGTTTCCTTAGGAATGGACTCATTTAAAACAATTGATAATATTTCCGTAGGTAAGACTTAGGCAAGTGTCAAAATTAATTTAATTGTTATGCTTACTAGAAAATTGTCACTTGCAAATTACAAATTAATGGTTTTCTAGGAGGCTAAACCCATTGTCTTAGGTGGATATTACACATTGGAGTACTTTTTGACACATGGAAAGCCCCCATCTTCTTTTGAGCACGTGCACATTATTATAATTCACGGGAGGGGCGAATTATGCTTTAATATGCAGATTATTACCTTGAAAAATCTAAGCATTTGGACCATTTGACCATTTTTTACCCTTTCAAAGGCGGGTTAACTACTTGGAACATTATTTTATTGTATTTTGACCCTTTCTAAAGGGAAAATCCATTTGTATTGTAAGAGCACATTTAAAATATTATTTTGCTCATGGTTCAATGACTTTACCCATGGTTTTCGTAAGCGGTTTGAAGCCTCCTCTTCATCTATAAAAGAGGAGGCACTCTCATAGTAGATTCATGGGAAAATAAAGGAAGTGCTTTGCTCAAGCATTGTTGGTGTCAGTTTTTTTTTATTTGATGAATTTATTTTTATGCTTTAATGACGATTAGATCATTGGTGATTTCTTCATTGAGTAAGGGTTGCGAGAATTTCAATTCGACAAGGTATGGTTCACAACCTATTTTGTTACTCGTTTATTATTTAGAGTTTATATTCCTAAAAGCTAATGTTTTGAACTTAGCCTTTGCATATGAAGTTTGATTAAGATTCTCTAGCAAATTCTTTAGATTTGATTTAATCGTTATCATCTGCTCCTTAAGAAATTTTCATAAGATTTGCCGTATCTTGGATTGTCTTTGTATTCACTAGTTGGTATAAGGATCTTCAAGGATTTTCTCGAAAAATAAAACCTTTTTTTACCAAGGTTAATAAACCCCATCGCCTAATGAACAAAGATATTTCTTTAAAATTTCTAATCAAATTTAATTTTTTTCTTAAACCACATTTTCTTCATTTTTTTGAGCTTAATTGATAAACATTTGTGATATTAATATGTTGGGTCGATTTCATTTTCCATCTACAGTCAACATATAATGGTTTGAATGTCTTTTCCTGTCAAGCCCTGGCATTGTCTCCTTGATTGTTTGCATGTTCGATTTGCACCTAGAAACAAATTTGCAAGAGTCTCAGAGTCCAGAATTGATTTGATCAATCCTTGCAGGGTCACATCGAACTAGAGATTTACTCACCTTTGAAGTGTCACCGTTAACTGTTTGGCCAAAAAAGTCTTTTCAATCATCAAGTTGTGTCCAGTCTAACCCTTATTTCTCTTGTGTCGGCACTCTATCGTTTGTTGTTCCAAATCCCAGGGGTCTCTCCGGATTCGTGAGGGTGCTTCATTCAATTCTTTGGCAATCGGATACCATTCCCCTGGTGTTGGCCTCGCTTAAACATTCAGACGAATCTCAAGGTCCGATTTCATCATATGCCAGTTAATTATTTTGAGGTTTGAACTCTCTGCCCCTTTAATTATCGCTCAAAACATTTTTTTCATTTACACTACAGTTTGGTGATTGCAAGTAAATCTGGAACTTAAATGTGTTGACAAACCAATAATTTGTTAGCATCGTTGCCAATAAATTTGTTCAATAACCAGTTTCCGAAGATTGATATTGCTCATAATATCAATACCTAACAAAATCGCCAAATGATTTGTGACATCTTGAGCATTAGGAATCGACACCGTTTATTAAAACGTTTGACATAGTAACAAATTGATCCACTATTTCTATATTTTCTAGGCTAATCTCAACATTAATGATAGTAATAATTTGTTGCATTTGGTAAATGTTACCCCCAACCTAGGGGTAACTAAGGAGATCAAGTCTCGAGGCCCACAGGTTGTAGACATGGAGTGCTGAGAACCAGATGGACAGAGCATAGCACTGAAGGGGGCCTTCTTTTCCTTGATACATCCTACACATCACCAGCAGCAACATCCACCACACCGGCCTGGTTCCCACAAGGCAGCGGGTCTTGCTCCATGAGGTAATGAGTCCAAGTATCATGGTACGTATCACTCTGATATTTAAAGCATTTGAACATGTTGCAAAGGATCTTTCTTTATTTCAGAACATTTGCTTGGAATTTATGTTCTTTGCCTTATTTAAACCTGAGGGGGGTGTCATTGTGTCCTAGTAAGTCAGTTGCCCCCCAGGAATAGGTTGTTGTTGGGTGGTTCCTTGAAAAGTCATCATTTGTTCCCTACCATACTTGTCACTTTCCATACCTTTTCCCTCCATCTCCCTAGCCTTTTGGGATCTGCGGGTGTATTGACCCAAGAAGGGATTGTACCTTACCTCATGGGAAGAAGGGGCTAAAGGCCCAGAGGGTACAAGTAGCTGGAAAAAGATAAGAGTCAATCATAAAACCTTTGAGATGCTTCACCCAGGGATCCCCGAGAAAGCAATGAAACGCCTCTCTGTAAGAATAGGGGACCCACAAAATAAATCATAATGAATACTCAAGGCATTAGTTGGTGGATAGGAGGTCTCATCATGAGTCGGCTTATCATGATCATAAGTATTTAGCGGTATGCCATTACAATTATCTGGTCACCAAGCCATGGTAGTGTATGTTATCGCACAGTTTGTAGATAGGAGAAGAGGCTACAAAGTAGAGAGTCAAACTGGCGTAACAGGAACCTATCCCACCCAATGTCACCACGATGGGAAGGTTATTTCTCTTTAGGGAGGTGAGGCCCAGAGGAGACGTCCCTGGTGACCTGGGGTTTTGAAGAGGCTAAAAGATAAACAGACAATGACAAGTTTCCCGCTTCACAGATCACCACCAAAACAGATAGTCCGGCTTATAGCCAACAAAGATAACCAAGTAAAATCCCTGCCCGAGAACAAAGCAACAATAAACTGATATATGCAAGCTCTGGTTAGTACTTCATATATATATCAAAGACTATCTGACATTCAATATAAGCAATTTGAAAGTAAATGTTGACGAAGTCAATGTTTACAAAATAGCACTGAAAGATAATGTCACTTAACCAATAAATACTAGAACGATATGGCATTCAATGCAATAAATCAATACTTGACCTAATTAATGCCTTTAACTACCATTCAATTGCTCATAAAGTAAAACGATGTTGCATTAAGATGTAATAACCAAGGATGACGTCAGCAACTTAGGGTTAGTAGGGTTAGCGTACTTAGGGTTTCAATTCAAAAGCTTTGAGAGTGTTTAGATCAGGTTCTACTTCAACGTTTGAGGTCTTAGATTAGTGCCTTTAGGGTTAAATGGAGTCAATAATGAAGGACCCAGGAGTTGAAGGAGGACGGCTAAGGACTGGAGGGAAGAGATTTGAAGTGTTGCTATGGCAGGGCCTCAGAGACAAAACCCTAGGGGAGAGAGGCTCACTCCGATGTTGCTATGGAAAGGCCTTGTGCTCTCTCCTCCTTCCTTAGATGGCAAAACAAGCTAGCATGAAAGATAAATTCAAGACAGGAGAGTCAAATGGGGAAGAGTATTGCTACAGCAAGGCTCTATCATCAAACCCTAGAAAAAAACGGCCCTAAGTGTAGATAACCTAGGCCTGGGACGTCTCCTCCTTCTTGAGCTCTGGAAAGTACAGCTAGCATATGAAGAGGGGAAAATGAGTGTAGCTAAGGCTAGGCTCAATCCTCTTCAGCATGAAAAAGCAGAGTGTTGCTATGGCAAGGCTCTATCTCACTTCAGCAAACAAAATGGCTAGAAAACTTGACGGGGACATGAGACATGAGACAAGGACCAATTATGTTGGCTTGTCACCTAGGGTTTATGCAGCAAATTTATAATAATAAATGCAAGTAATAACAATACAACCATTCAATTAAAAACTTTTGCAGAATTTCACTTACATTTCACCAAGAAACATCATAGCAAACCCTAGCTGTAACACCTTCCATCAAGAGAAATGCCAAAAAATGCCAAGAGAATCTTCCTTCAACAAGTGTGCCTCACTAAATCAGCCAAAACCCTAAAGTAGGGCGCAAAATTCAGACCTCACCAAGTGGTGAGTGAAAGATATGATAAAAATGAGAGTCAAAACCCTCAATATATAGTGTATCAATGACCTAATTTTACTTTTTAGGTCATAAAAAGGCCGACAAGGCCATAATGTCAAAACCATACTGTTTTTACATTAAATGCTAAGTAAAAGCCCTAATCAAGCAAAAGGTGAGACGTCAAGCCCCTCTGAGGGAGACGTTAGCCCTTTCTAGGGCCAGTGCAGCATCCAGAAGCAAAATGTTAGCCCTCCTTGGGCTCTTCCAAACTGCCACACGTGCCAACCACCCTGTCCATTTGCCATATGCTCATGATGACGTCATAAGCCTCCTGGTGACGTCCTGGGTCATCTGGAGCCAACGTTCCACTGCAAGTGGGTCAATCCCCCTAGGTCCAGCTCAGCCAAAGTGCCCCTGATGGAACGTCCTCTTCATCTTCGGTGCAAAGGCCCTGATCCATCTCCATCCTATCTCTGCCCCCTGATGGGGTCTCAACATCCATCTGGTGGGCTCTTCAGCCCCATGGAGGTCCGAACTGGTCATCTCCCCACGTGTATCGGTCCAAATGGTATCTGTCCGTCAGGCATGGCCCTGCACATCAAAAGCTACACCCTCCATGAGCTCATCAGTCACAGGGATCATAGCAATGTCAATCACATTTCATCATCAATATTATTAAACATATGCATAAAACCCCCAATACATCATCAATAGCTCCAAGACATTACAAAAACCTACAATACAAGATTGGAGAAAAGGTCAAGGCGCCCTATTGGGCTAGTGTCCACAAGAAAAGGAAAGTTTCCAGGAAGATCTCATCCAAGCCATGTAAGTGAGGTGATGTGGCTAGGGGATGTCCAAACATGTGGGTGCAGTGAGGGCTAAGGGTGCATAAATGTTACCTGTGGGTGCCTTTGTAGAAGGCGAGTTGCACCTGTCATGGATGCATTTTTCCAAGCCCATCCTTGCCTTTATTTCTTTTCTTGCTTTATTCTTTTATTTTCTTTTCTTCGTCTTTTTCTTTTTATTCAAGAACTAACCAGAGGACACTGCCTTGGCAT
>SNQJ01S0094429.1:0-30301 GCA_010110895.2 Picea sitchensis | reverse complement strand
CACGCAGTAATTGTGGATTTACCTTTAAGAGATCCCCATAATACGATCTGACCACCACAATTAGTTAAACCACGGAGGGATAATCTCCGTAACTCACCCTCATGCTACCTCATGCGTAACCCTTGTGTGAGAGGGGGATCCCAGGCAGACTTATACGATAATTGGATTTGACTCTCCCTAACTCAGGATGCTACTGTTTGTTTTGGAAACTTTGGAGAGTTATGCTCACAGCCTAAGCCAAAGTACTAAGCCTAGTCTACTGTTGGTGGAGGATCCTAGAAAAGAAAAAGTTCTAGATGATTTTTTAATTAACGTTCATTTTATAGCTATTCTTTACTCAAAAGGGGTGCATGGAAGTGAAATGAATGGAATTATGACTCAGTCCCAAAAATGCATCAAAGATGATAAGCAGTCATTTCTTTTTGATGAACATCTATCTAAGGGAGAGAGAGAGAGTTCTTTTCACTGACAAGCACTAATAAGGAAATGTCCTCAAACAACTTTTCTTCAAATCAAATCAAATGTGGTGCTAAAACTTTTGAGATACCTTCTAATATGCACAATCAATCATGAAGATGCTTCTTTATTGTTTGCATACGAATAATGATTAATTCAAAACAATGCTCATCTTGCTAATTATCTTCTTGGATGAATGAAAATCAGACCAACACAAGTAAGAATCATACAAACAATACACCCTCTCATTGTGATCAAAACAAGAAGCGAAAGAAAAGAAACAATCAAAGAGAAATCAAAATTCACACCAAAAGAAATGTCGAAGAACAATGATCTTAACTAAAACCAAATGAAAAGATCTATAGGCCTTTGATGACTTTCACCAGAGTTTTTCGCTCAGTCGAAAAAGGAGAGAAAGACAATGCATGGGTTTCAGACTCCAAATGACAGAAAAACTCAACAACAATAGTGAAGAAGGTTAGAAAATCCGAACAACAAGATGTTTATTCTTCAAAAAGACAGATGTCAAAGATGGAAAGGAAGAAGGATTGACTCACAAGGTGTCCCAGCAAGAGAAACACAGAGGTAAAACCCTGAAAAAAAAATTCTGGAAGGTTTATTGGCCAAAGGAGGGCTGGCGCTTTGTTGCAAAGGGAAAAGAGCATTATAGCGCTCTGTTCAAGGCACTCAGGGAGCGCTGGTGCTTTGTTAACACAGGAACAGGGGCGCCAGGGTCAAAAGCTCCTAAAAGTGTCAAAAAAATCCAAAAATTGCAGTTCAGTCTCGACAATTAGGTTGAGTGTAATGGGGTAGGGAGTCAATCAGCTCATGAAACTAATCAAAAGAGGAGTGAACCAGGTCTGAAACAATCAAGGGGTAAAACAAGGTCTATGAGGAGAAATCAAAACAAGAAGTTTCGATTTGAGGACTCCCTAGCGGAGTCGCCAGTGTTTGTTGTAGGAAAATCTCCCTGCGGACAGGTAGATTGCCTCAAAGAGCTAGACCCTAACTCTAAGACAGAAATTGCTTAACGTGGACACTGAATTTCTTTCAAATCTATATGAACTAATGCGTGAGAAGGAAGGAGAACAAAAGTACCTTTTTATTGTCATTTTTCCCTGCATGCTCCAAATCGAGCTCCAAACTCTCGCTCCTCGCTGAGTCCTATAGACAAACAAAGTACGACCACTTCCTACTCTATTGACATTAGATTGAAAACAGATCTATCTATCAATGATAAGTTCATGTGAAATCAGGCACGAACTAGAAAGAAACAGGCCAAGCGTGTCATATTAATGAGAATAACGACAACAATACTTACAATCATAGATGTGAATGTGACAACTTCGTCAAGTCCCCTTCGTCTAAACCTTGCTCGACAGATCCACAACCTGGATAATAGCAGCTTCACTGATCACTCTCCTTCAACTGACTGTGTGTTTCCTATGAGATCATAGGTTTCATGCTAGCAATTCTTCCCCCTTTTCACCATCATAGAACCTACTTATATAGGTTAGGAGGAGCTTAACCTCTTGAGTTATCTTTAGAACAAGTTGAGGAATTCCCTCCTTGGATCAGGGATCTCCTGATGGAACCAAGAATTTTAATGAAACTGCCTTCTAAACTTGAAAGATCCTCCCCTTATTCTACTCAATGGGCCAACTACTGCCTTAGATTAGACAACGCTCCCTCAAAAGGGGCATCAGGGCACTATAGCGCTCCCTAGGAAGCTTGAGGGGGGTGCCAACGCTCCAAGGGTGGATAACACTCCTTCAGAGGGGCAGACAAGCGTTATAACGCTCCCTGAGACCTTATATGGGAGCTCCAACGCTCCTAAGGCTAATGTAAGGGAGCGCTCACCTCAAAAACCTTTGTTTAAGAGCTCCTTTCAGGTGACAAGAGTTCCTTGACTTCAGTTAATCATTTTCCTTCCTCCAAATCAAGTGTCAGAGTTATTCTAGATGTCTTTTTGGTGTCGTCATCATGGCAGTATGTTTTGTTGGATGTTTGCGACACTTGTGAATGTCATGCAACACTTGTGACAGTTGAGAGGATCATGCGACACTTACGACACTTATCGAAGCGAGAAATATTGAGGTGCAACACCTGCGACCATTCACCAATACTTTTGTAGTGGTGTATCTGGATGACATTCTGATTTACAACAAGTCTTGGGTAGAACACTTGCAACATATTCAGTATGTTCTGCACACCTTAAGGAAACACAAGCTATATGCTAACTTGGAAAAATGCTCCTTCGGCATGGACATGATCCATTACGTGGGCTACATTGTTGATCAACATGGTGTACATGTGGATCCAACCAAGATCCAAGTCATCCATGACTGGCCAATCACAACCATACTAACTAAGCTTCAAATCTTCTTGGGCCTTGCCAATTTCTACCGCAGGTTCTTGTTGGGATTCTCCCATATTGAATGGGCCCTCAGCCAAATAACCAGAGGTGGTGGTAAGGAAAACTTTGCGTGGGGCCGGTCCCAACAAAAAGAGTTCGATGATTTGAAGCAAAGCTTGTGCTCAATCCCATTACTTTCACTACCATACCTACAACACCCCTTTCAGATCGAGACAAATTCTTCAGAGTATGCCGTGAGTGCCATTCTCACTCAGCACGACCACCCCATGGCCTATCATAGTGAGACACTATCAGATGCTATTCGTAAGTACCCTACTTATGAAAAATAAGTGTACTCCATTGTGCAAGCCTGCCGCCAGTGGAGACATTACATTCTTGAGAAGGAGACAGTTATCCACACTGATCATAAGCCACTGCAGTTCATGTAGACACAAGGAAAATTATGGAATGACCGCCATCAAAAGTGGTCCACATCCTTACAACAATTCCACCTCAACATCAAGTATAAAACAGAAAGAACCAACCGCGTCGCTGATTGCCTCAGTAGACCACCATTTGCGGCATTCACCATGATGCTAGACTCTTGCGGCCATGAAACCTTTGGATGGCCCCAAATCTATGAGACAGACCCAAACTTCACCACCACCTACCAAATGTTAGGTGCAAACGCAATTGTCGATAATTTCCATCTTAAGGATGGTTGTTGTGTCATATGGGCCATATTTGTGTTCCATCAAGCGAGCGAGCGAAGCTGATCTGGGAATCCCACTACAGTTGGGTGGCAAGACACTTCGACGTCGAAAAGATAGTGGTGATGCTACAAATTTTTTTTTACTGGATGAAGCTTTGACAGGAGGTCATCAAGTATATCAGGTCCTGCATTGCCTGCGCTATTACCAAAATGACCACTAAGAAACAGGGCCTGTACACCCATATTCCTACTCCTGACATGCCATGGGAATCCATCTCAATGGACTACATGTCAGGCCTCCCATCCACCAAGTGGGGAAATGACTATGTTTTTGTGGTTGTTGATTGCTCTTCTTAGATGACGATTCCGGTTACCTGCAAGAAGAGCATCATAACAGAAGCCATCGCCAAGCTCTTATTTGAACGAGTCTGAGTACATTTTGGAATCCCAAAAACTATTGTCTCATATCGGGATAGTCGATTTATCAACACACTCTGGTCAAGCCTCTGGTCACTGCTGGACACCAAGCTCACCAAATCCACAACCTTCCACCCCCAGACAAATGACAAAACCGAGGTCATAAATCGAATGATCGTGCATATCTCGCACATGTATAATTCCAATCACCCTCAAACATGGGATGACAGTCTTCCCTATGTCAAACATAGCTACAACTGATCCCTATATAGCTCAACCGACCACAACCCCTTTCAGGTGGGGTTGGGATTCCAACCATTGGGTCTCATCGATGTTGCACTTCCTCTTGCAGTCACCTCGGCCGACTCATCTCCTGCTCCAATTGAATCTAAAAAAGCCACCCGAAACATTGAGCGGATCCAACACATCTGCCAATAGGTTCAAGATATCCTACAGAAGTCCAATGACAAGTACAAGCAGTGCCATGATAACCATCAGGTGCCACATAAGTTTCAGAAGGGTGAAAAATTTTGGTTGCACTTGCAGAAAGAACGCCTTACAGGACCCCATCAGAAGCTTCGCCCACTGCGTTATGGGATGTAAACCATCACCAAGGTTGTGGGGGAGAATTCTTTTGAGATCAATATTCATTCTTTCCTTGGCTTGCACCCAGTGTTCAACATGGACCTCCTTCGGCCTTATTTTCCACCATTATTGGACACCTCAGACGTAGCAGAACAACTAACACAAACAGAGCTCAACTCCAAATGCATACAACATGTATCTAGTGATCATATTGTGGACACACAGTTCAACGGAAATCTACAGCAAAGGATCCAACTTTATTGAGTCGTCAAAGCAGGACAACTCCTGCACAGAGGCAAGTGGCTCACCCGGGGCCAAATTCAATAGAAATTTCTTCATATGATGGGGTAACTCAACACAATGGAGAGAATTGCTTCCTAAGGAAGGAGGATTGATTCAGGTGGATATCGGTGGCGACCCACCTTTTCCAGTTGGCTCAAAACAACTTTCTGACAATTTCTGTAATTTATTGTTTTTAGCAGTTTTTCGGGTCCTGAACTTCCAGAGCCATTTTGAGGCCCTAAACGACGTTTTTTTGGGTATGTAGCAAGTAAAGGTTTTCTTCATAAAATTTTAATCAACAGTTGTAGTCCTCGGATAGATCTTTTCAACAGTCTATCGTACACCTAAAATGAAGATCGTATGCAAAATTTATGACCCTGGGAAGTTGATGTACTGACTTACCCAAATGGGGCCCACATGAATTTTGGGGCTTCATCTCCTATGGTTAGGTTTTTGAATGTATAGGGTTTTTGAAACTCTTGTTTATTGTAAAAAGACCTTTAGAGCCTCATTGTAATCATCTTCTGGTGAATGATCTCAGCCGTCACATCTCTTCTCACAGATAAGCCACCACCATTCCAACAAGCTTGTTTTCCGCTGCATTTTACAGTTTCATCTTATTTCCTTATTGAATAGAGAACCAATTTTACTGTATCTCTATTATTCTATGTTAAGCATCTATTAATAATATGTAGTCATTTCGTTCTGCTCATAAAATATAGATCATTGGTATCAGAGCGGTCTGCTCCTTGTCGTCTTAATGCATGTCCCCAACGAGGTTAAAGTACAAAGAATTGAGTCTCGAGCTTGTTGCTCTTGAGGACAAAAGCTCTCGCACGTCGAAGTGACCTCTCATGGCATGAGAAAATAAATATGATGAGACTAGAGATCCTTTCAAAATGTTGCTTGAGGAATCCCTCACGCAACAGAGGAATGAGACGATGGATAGTTTCGTGTAAATCCTTTGCTGACTACCAATAGGTGACACATCTTCTTCAAGCAGAGGCGCCTTCGCCTTCAAGGTACAAATAAACTTCGATATTCCTGTATTTCAAGGTCAGATAGATGCATATGGTGTAGAAAAGTGGTTGAATCTACTAGAAGGGTATTTTTCTGTCCATAATGTTTCGAATATAGAAAATATTACTTTTGCGCTCCTCAAAGTCGTTCCCCATGTTAAAGATTGGTGGGAAACGTTCTGTGAGAAAAAGGAAACAGAGGAACCCTCGTTATTTACAATCACGACCGCCTGAGAATCCTTCAAGAATGATATTAAGGAACAATACTACCCTGTTGGAAGTTATGACAACTTGTATACCAAATGGACTACACTGCGGTAAGAAAGAGACCAAGCAGTGCCAGAATTCACAAATTTTTTTCCATACCTTGTGCACCAAGATGGGTATCAAACATTCAGAGCGACATTTGGTGGTCAAGTATCCTGGTGCTCTACATAGATACATCCAGACTAAAATGAAATTTCTGGACATCTCATCCTTGGGCGCGGCCTACCGATATGTCGTCAAAATCAAGCATAAGCTCAAACAAAAGACGTGGCAATTTGGGCCCGGGAACCCCGCACAACAAAAGCCAAGAAACGGTGGCCCCAACCCATAGAACAAAGGACAGATTAAATATGAACAGTATCAGGACAACTAATCCAAGATGCAAGCAAAGAAGGACACCGCAAAGACCAAGAAAGATACTGGGAAGTGGATTGATTTCCATAAGAGCCTTTGGCATAACACTGCCGACTACCGCTCAAAGAAGTCGCTCGTGGCCGAAGTGAAATCCTCTGAATCAGATGCGGGTTCTGAATCTGAGTCAGAACTAGAAAGGGGAAGACAGATCATTGACGTGGAACCCAGTGCCACCATTTCTACCACCAAGATATAGCCTGATGAACTAGATGAGCCAGAAGAAGGAGAGCTCTTCTTCCATTCACATATGTGGGTAAAAGGCACCCCACTACACTTTATCGTTTATAACGGTATCCAGAAGAACCTCATCTTAGTAGAGGTTTTCAAGTGGCTAGCCCTGCCAACAACATCGTATCCACAACCCTACACCATTGGATGGCTCTGCCAAAGAAGCGATATCTGTGTAAGCCAACACTGTCGACTTTCGTATGACATCAAGCTCTTCAAAGACGAGGTATTGTGTGATGTTTCCCCTCTTGAAGTTTGTGATGTTCTTTTGGGCCAACCTTATTTATGGAAACGTCATGCTGTATATGAGTCTAGGCCTCATAGTGTTATTATTACTTTGAACAGGAAATTGTACATGATACCCGAGACAGTCCCACCTAGTGCTATTTCCTTGATCTATGCCAAGCAATGAAGGAAAGTCATCTCTCAGATGGGGAATTTTGTATTCTTCATGATTCGATCTTGGTATCAACGAAAGATCATAGCCACATCCAGAGTCTCTATGGCCAACCTCTCCACACAACATAAACAAGTAGATAACGTCATCGAAGAATACTCAGATATCTTCTCCTCACCTACCGAGGTTCCTCTGCACTGTCAGGTCAAGTACCCCATCGATCTGACCTCTGACGCACTGCTTCCCAATGGGCCATTCTATCACCGCTCTATGTTAGATAATGAGGAGATCAAGTGACAGATCCAAGAACTGCTCCACAAGGGGCACATCTGTCCCAACGCGCCACCTTGCGGGAGGCGAATCGTGCTGGTACAGAAGAAAGATGGAACCTGGCGACTCTGCATTGATTACCGGGCCCTGACTAAAATCACAGTCATAAAACGATATCCAATTCCATGAATCGACAACCTCCTTGATCAAATCACGGGGGTCAAATGCTTTAGTAATATTTATCTAAATTCTGGCTACCACCAGGCCTCGATAGAACAAACAGATGTATGGAAGACCGCATTCAAGTCAAAGGAATTCCTTTTTGAATGGTTGTTCATGCCCTTTGGTTTGACAAATGCTCCAACCACTTTGACAAGGATGATGGATAATATCCTGCGACCATTCACTAATAATTTTGTAGTGGTGTATCTGGATGCCATTCGCATTTACAACAAGTCTTGTGCAGAACACTTGCATCATATTCAATAGGTTCTGCACACCCTGCGGTAGCACAAGCTAGACGCCAACTTGGAAAAATGATCCTTTGGCATGGAAAAGTTCCATTACCTGGGCTACATCGTTGATCAACATGGAGTACATGTGGATCTAGCCAAGATCCAAGTCATTTGTGACTGGCGAGCCCCAACCACACTCATTGAGCTTCGAAGCTTCTTGGGCCTTTCCAATTTCTATGGCAGGTTCGTGTTGGGATTCTCCCATATTACATGGGCCCTTAGCCAAATAACCAGGGGTGGTGGTAAGGAAAACAATGCATGCGGCTGGTCCCAACAACAAGCATTTGATGATTTGAAGCAGCGCTTATGCTAAGCCTCAATACTTTCACTACTAGACCTGCAACAGCCCTTTGAGATCAAGACAAATGCTTCAGACTATGCTGTGGGCACCATTCTCACTCAGCACGACCACTCCATGGCCTATCATAGTGAGACACTATCAAATGCTGTCCATAAGTACCCTACTTACAAAAAAGAAATGTACTCCATTGTGAAAACCTTCCGCTAGTGGATACATTACTTTCTTGGGAAGGAGACAATCATCCACGGTGATCATAAGCCACTGCAGTTCATGTAGACATAAGAAAAATTACAGAATGACCACCACAAAAGTGGTTCACATACTTACAAAAATTCCACCTCAACATCAAGTATAAAACATGAAGCACCAACTGCATCCCTGATTGCCTCAGTAGACCTCCAGTCACGACATTCATCACAGTGCTATACTCTTGCGGCCATGAGACCTCTGGATGCCCCCAACTCTATGAGACACACCCGGACTTCGCCACCACCTACCAAATGTTGGGTGAAAACACAATTGTCGATCATTTCTATATTCATGATGGGTTGTTGTGTTGTCTGGGCCATATATGCATTCCATCAAGCGAGTGAGCGAAGATTATCTGGGAAGCCCACTACAGTCAGGTGGCAGGACACTTCGGCATCAAAAAGACAGTGGCGATGCTACATAAGCATTTCTACTGGCTGAAACTTTGACATGAGGTCAACAAGTATATCAGGTCCTGCACTGCCTGCGCTATTGCCAAACCGACCAATAAGAAACAGGGAATGTACACCCCTCTTTCTACTCCTGACAGGACATGGGAATCCATCTCAATCGACTACATGTTGAACCTCCCATCCACCAAGTGGGGTAATGACTGTGTTTTTGTGGTTGTTGATCGCTTTTCTAAGATGGCGATTCTGGTTTCCTACAAGAAGAGCATCACAGCAGAAGCCACTGCCAAGCTCTTCTTTGAACGAGTCTGGGTACATTTTGGAATCCCACAAACCATTGTCTCAGATCGGGACAGTCGATTTCTCAACCAAAATGTGTTGAGAAATCGACNTCCTACAAGAAGAGCATCACAGCAGAAGCCACTGCCAAGCTCTTCTTTGAACGAGTCTGGGTACATTTTGGAATCCCACAAACCATTGTCTCAGATCGGGACAGTCGATTTCTCAACACATTTTGGTTGAGCCTCTGGTCATTGCTGAACACCTTGATCACCAAATCCATGACCTTCCACCCCCAGACAGATGGCCAAAATGAGGTCGTAAATAGAATGATCGTGCATATCTTTTACATGTATAATTCCAAGCACCCTCGCACATGGGATGAGAGTCTTCCCTATGTCCAACATAGATACAGCCGAGTCCTACATAGCTCAACTGACCAAAACCCCTTTCAGGTGGGGTTGGGATTCCAACCATTGGGTCCCATCGATGTTTCACGTCCCCTGGTGGTCACCTAGACCGACTCATCTCCTGCTCCAAATGAAGTTGACAAAGCCACCCGGTTCATTGAGCAGATCCAGAACATCCACCAACAAGTTCAGGATATCCTACAAAAGTCCAATGAAAAGTACAAGAAGCGCCATGATCAACATTAGGTGCCACATAAGTTTAAGGTGGGTGACAAAGTTTGGTTGCACTTGCAGAAAGAACGCCTTACTTTGGCATTCACCCAGTGTTCAACGTGGACCTCCTTCGACCTTATTTCCCACCATTATTGGACACCTTAGACATAGGAAAACAACTGATAGAAACAAATCTCAACCCCAATTTCATACAAAAAGCATCCAGTGATCAGATTGTGGACACACAGATAAAGGGCACTCGACAACAAAGGATCCAACTTTATGGAGTCGCCAAAGCAGGGCAACTCCTGCACCAAGGCAGGTGGCTCACCCAGGGCCAAATTCACCATAAATTTCCTCATTTGATGGGGGGACTCAACGCAATAGAGACCATTTATTAATAAGGAGGGAGGATTGATCCAGATGGATATCGGTGGCCACCCACCTTTTCCAACTGGCTCAAAACAAGTTTCTAGGAATTTTTGTAATTTACTATTTTTAGCAGTTTTTCGAGTCCTGAACTTCCAGAGCCGTTTTGAGGCCCTAAATGACATTTTTTATGGTATGTAGCAATTGAGAAGTTGCATCATGGAATTTTCAACAATAGTTTTAGTCCTCTGATAGATCTTTCCAATGGGCTATCATAAGCCTAAAACGAAGATTGTATGCAAAAGTTACAACCCCGGGAAGTTGATGTACTGACTTACCCAAACAGGGCCCACATGACTTTTGGCACTTCAACTCCTAGGGTTAGGTTTTTGGATGTCTAGGGTTTTTGAAACTCTTGTTTATTGTAAAAAGGCATTCAAAGCCTCATTGTAATCATCTTACGGTGAATGAGCGCAACCGTCACATCTTTTCTCAGAGATAAGCCAACACCATTCCAACAAGCTTGTTTTTCACTGCATTTTACAGTTTCAACTTATTTCCTTGTTGAATAGAGAACTAGTTTTACTGTATATCTGTTATTCTGTGTTAAGCATCTGTTAATAATATGTATTCATTTTGTTCTGCTCATAAAATCTAGATCAATGGTATTACAGCGGTCTACTCCTTGTTGTCTTAATGCATGTCCCCAAGGAGGTCAGAGTAGAAAGAATTGGGTCTTGAGGTTTTTTCTCTTGAGGACCAAAGCTCTCGCATGCCCAAGAGACCTCTCATGGAAGGATAAAATAAAGATGATGGGACATGATATCTTTTTAAAATTTTGCAAATCCTTCAGTGACTACTAACATGCGATGCATCTTCTTCGAGCGGAGGCGCCGCCCCTTTCAAGGTGCAAATAAACTTCTATATTCCTATATTTGAAGGGCAGATAGACGCAGATGGTGTAGACAAGTGGTTGAATGTACTAGAATGGTATTTTTGTGTCCATAACTTTTCAAATAGAGAAAATAGAGAAAATATTACTTTTGCGTTCCTCAAAGCCGTTCCCCATGTGAAAGATTGGTGGGAAACTTTCTATGAGAAAAACAAAACAGAGGAACCCTCGTTATTTATAGTTACGATCACTTGAGAATCCTTCATTGATGATATGAAGGAACAATACTACCCTGTTAGAAGTTATGACGTCTTGTATACCAAATGGACCACACTACAGCAAGAAAGAGACTAGGCAGTGCCAAAATTCACAAATGTCTTCCATACCTTGCGCACCAAGCTGGGTATCAAAGATTCAGAGCGACATTTGGTGCTCAAGTATCTTGGTTCTCTACATAGATAAATCCAGACCAAAATGGAATATCTGGACATCTCATCCTTGGGCGCGACGTACCTATATGTCGTCAAAATCGAGTAGAAGCTCAAACAAAAGACACGACAATTTGGGCTCGGGAACCCCTCACAACAAAAGATAGGAAAGGGCGGCCCCAACCCATAGAACAAAGGACAGAGAAAATATGGATAGTATCATGACAACCAGTTCAAGCCGCAAGCAAATAAGGACACCAGAAAGACAAAGAAAGATATCGGGAAGTGGTGCGACTTCCATAAGATCCCTTGGCATAACACAACTGATTGCCACTCAAAGCAGTCACTGGTGGCCAAAGTGAAAGCCTCTGAATCAGATGTGGGTTCTGACTCTGAGTCAGAATCAGAAAGGGGAAGATGAATCATTGATGAGGAACCCAATGCCACCGTTTCTACCACTAAGCTCCAACTTGATGAACCAGACGAGCCAAGAAGGAGAGCGCCTCTTCCATTCACATATTTCGGTAAAAGGCACCCTGCTCCACTTCATCGTTGATAGTGTTAGAAAGAAGAACCTCATCTCAACAGAGGTTTTCAAGCAGCTGGCTTTTCCGACAATGCCACACCCACAACCCTACACCATTGGATGGCTCCACCAAGGAAGCGATCTCCACGTCAGACAAGATTGCCAACTGTTGTACGACATCAAGCCCTTCAACGACAAGGTATTGTGCGATTAATGCTCCTCTTGAAGTTTGTGATGTTCTTTTGGGCCAACATTATTTATGGAAACGTCATGCTGTATATGAGTCTAGGCCTCATAGTGTTATTATTACTTTGAACAAGAAATTGTACAAGATACCCGAGGCCATCCCACCTAGTGATATTTCCTTGATGTTTTCCAAGCAATGCAGGAAGGTCATCTCTCAGATGGGGAAGTTTGTCTTCTTCGTGATTCGCTCTCGGAATCAACGAAAGATCAAAGCCACATCTAGGGTCTCTGTGACTGACCTCTCCACACAAGAAAAGAAAGTAGATAAGGTCGTCGAAGAATACTCATATATCTTCTCCTCACCTACCGGGGTACCTCTACACTTTCAGGTCAAGCAACCCATCAATATGACCCCCGATGCACTGTTGCCCAATGGCCCAGTCTATAGATGCTCTATGTTAGAGAATGAGGATATCAAGCGACAAATCCAAGAACTACCCCACAAGGGGCACATCCATCCAAACTCATCACCTTGTGGGAGACCAATTGTGATGGTACAGAAGAAAGATGGAACCCGACAACTCTGCATTGATTACCAGGCCCTAAATAAAACCACAATAAAAAATCGATACCCAATTCCATGAATTGATGACCTCCTTGAATAACTCATGGTGGCCAAATACTTTAGTAAGATTGATCCGAAGTCTAGCTACCACAAGGTTCCGATAGAACAGACAGATGTATGAAAGACCGCCTTCAAGTCAAAGGAAGGACTTTTTGAATGGTTGGTCATGCCCTTTGGTTTGACAAATGCTCAACCACTTTCATGAAGATGATGGATAATATCCCGTGACCATTCACCAATTCTTTTGTAGTGGTGTATCTGGATGAAATTCTCGTTTACAACAAGTCTTCGGTATAACACTTGCAACATATTCCACATGTTCTTCACACCTTGCGACAACACAAGCTATATACCAACTTGGAAAAATGCTACTTCGGCATGGGTAGGGTGCATTACCTGGGCTACATCGTTGATCAACATGGCATACATGTGGATCGAGCCAAGATTCAAGTCATCCGTGACTGGCCAACCCCAACCACACTCACTGAGCTTCAAAGCTTCTTGGGCCTTGCCAATTTCTACCACAGGTTTGTGTTGGGATTCTCCCATATTGCATGGACCCTCAGCCAAATAACCAGGGGTGGTGGTAGAGAAACATTTGCGTGGGGCCGGTCCCAAAAAAAGCGTTTGATGATTTGAAGCAACGCTTGTGCTCAACCCCATTACTTTCACTACTAGATCTGCAACAACCCTTTGAGATCAAGGTAGATGCTTTAGACTATGCTCTGGGCATCGTTCTTACTCAGCACGACCACCCCGTGGCCTATCATAGTGAGACACTATCAGATGATGTTCGTAATTACCCTACTTACGATAAAGAAATGTACTCCATTGTGTAATCTTGCTGCTAGTGGAGACATCACATTCTTGGGAAGGAGACAATCATCCACACTGATCATAAGTCACTGTAGTTCATGTAGACACAAGGAAAATTACAAAATGAATGCCATCAAAAGTGGTCCACATACTTACAAAAATTCCACCTCAACATCAAGAATAAAATAGGAAGCAACAATCGCATCGCTGATTGCTTCAGTAGACCGCCGCTCGCGACACTCACCACGGTTCTAGAATCTTGTATCCATGAGACCTATGGAGGGCCCCAACTCTACGAGACAGACCCAAACTTCGCCACCACCTACCAAATGTTGGTTGAAAACATAGTTGTTGATAATCTCCATCTTCAGGATGGGTTGTTGTGTCGTCTGGGACATATCTGCGTTCCATCAAGAGAGCGAGTGAAGATGATATGGGAATCCCACTACAGTCAGGTGGTAGGACACTTCAGCGTTGAAAAGACATTGGCGATGATACAAAAACATTTCTACTAGCCGAAAATTTGACATAAGGTCAACAAGTATATCAGGTCTTGCACTGCCTACGCTATTACCAAACTGACCACTAAGAAACAAGGCCTATACACCCCTCTTCATACTCCTGACAGGCCATGGGAATCCATCTCAATAGACTACATTTCGGGCCTCCTGTCCACCAAGTGGGGAAATGACTATGTTTTTGTGGTTGTTGATCTCTTTTCTAAGATGATGATTTTGGTTTCTTGCAAGAAGAGCATCACATCAGAAGCCACTGCCAAGCTCTTCTTTGAACGAGTCTGTATACATTTTGGAATCCCACAAACCATTGTCTCATATCAGGACAGTCGATTTCTCAACACATTTTGGTCGAGCCTCTAGTCACTGCTGGACACCAAGCTCACCAAATTCCACGGCCTTCCACCCCTAGATAGATGGCCAAACTGAGGTCGTAAATCGAATGATCGTGCATACCCTACGCATGTATAATTCCAAGCACCCTCGCACATGGTATGAGAGTCTTCCCTATGTCCAACATAGCTACAACCGAGCCCTGCATAGCTCAACCAACCATAGCCCCTTTCAGGTGGGCTTGGGATTCCAACCATTGGGTCCCATTGATGTTGCACTTCCCCTTGCGGTCACCTCGCCCGACTCATCTCCTGCTCCAACTAAAGCTGACAAAGCCACCCAGTTCATTGAGCGGATCTAGCACATTCACCAACAGGTCCAAGATATCCTATAGAAGTCCAATGACAAGTACAAGCAACACCATGATTAAGATCGGCTGCCACATAAGTTCCAGGTGGGCTACAAAGTTTGGTTTCACTTACAGAAAGAACGACTTACATGACCCTATCAGAAGCTTCGCCCACTCTGTTATGGGCCATACACCATCACCAAGGCTGTGGGGGATAATGCATTTTAGCTTAACATTCCTCCTTTCTTTGGCCTACACCCAATGTTCAACGTGGACCTCCTTCGACCTTATTTCCCACCATTATTGGACACCTCAGATGTAGTAGAACAACTGACACCAATATAGCTCTACCTTGATTGCATACAACAAGCATCGAGTGATCATATTGTGGACACATAGATCAAGGGAACTGGACATCAAAGGATCCATCTTTATCGAGTCGTCAAAGTAGGGCAGCTCCTGCACCAAGGAAAGTGGCTCACCCAGGGCCAAATTCAACAAAAATTTCCTCATCTGATGGGGGAGCTCAACGCAATGGATACCATTGCTTCCTAAGGAGGGAGGATTGATACAGGTGGATATCGGTGGCCACCCACCATTTCCAGCTGGCACAAAACAACTTTTTGGCAATTTTTGTGATGTACTATTTTTAGCAATTTTTAGTGTCTTGAACTTCCGGAGCCATTTTGAGGACCTAAACGATGTTTTTTTGGGTATGTAGTAGTCGAACATTTTCAGCATGAAATTGTTGTCAAGAATTGTATTCCTCAGATAGATCTTTCCAACGGGCTATTGTATGCAAAAGTTATGACACCGGGAAGTTGATGTACTGACTTTCCCAAACTGGGCCCACATGACTTTTGGCTCTTCATCTCCTAGGGTTAGGTTTTTGGATGTCTATGGTTTTTGAAACTCATGTTTATTGTAAAAAGGCCTTTAGAGCCTCAATGTAATCATCTTCTGGAAAATGAGCGCAAATGTCACATCTCTTCTTAGAGACAAGCCGCCACCATTCCAACAAGCATTTTACAGTTTCAACTTATTTCCTTGTTGAATAGAGAACCAATTTTACTGTATCTCTCTTATTCTGTGTTAAGCATCTATTAATAATCTGTAGTCATTTCATTCTTCTCCTAAAATCTGGATCATGGAGACACGGGGAATTCATTGGGAGAGTCCTGTGGAAAGGAAAATGGAAACTCTGAGGGGTCCTATAGTAGTAAATCTAGTTCATATTCTCAAAGGAAATGAAAGAAACATAATCATTCCAAAGGTCGTGATCTTGAAGAGTTCAATAAATCCAAACCACCCTCTTTCAACAGAGAGATTAAGAAAGGGGAAGAAGTAGAAACTTGGTTTCTTAGTTTAAAGAAGCACTTCAGAGACCATGTCTACTCTTAAAACTCAAAGGATCGAATAACCAACTTCAACTTGAAAGGAAAGGCTTCCATTTGGTAGGAAGACCTAAGGAATGTGAAAGGAATCCATGAGAAGGATTTTTCATGGAAACAATTTAAGAAACACTTCAAGAAAAAGAGTAGTCTGGGATTCAATAAGAAGGGGTTTAAATCCTCAATATTTAAGAAATATGGGAAGGAATCTAGTATGAGCCTTCCTGCTAGAAGTGTGAATCAACAAAATTTCCCCTCCCAGAGTGGAAGTAAACCTTTTGAAGCAACCCTAGGAAAGACTGATAACCCAAAGAGAAAAACCTTGAAATTTTGGGGTTATGGAGAAGAACATGTGCCGAGGAGTTGTGCACACGGACAACATAATAGTAGGAGATCCTACAACATCCAATAAGGTACCATGGTCAATGATGTGGCTAGGAGCATGCCATTGATTTATGTAGCCCTGGATAATAACCAAGATGACCACCAAACTTCAATGGTGGAGATGGAAGGTATGATATCCAACCATCTAGTTTCTATTTTAATTGACCTTGGTTCTAATAGTTATGTGGCCCTCAGACTGTTGATAAGTGTAAACTGAAGCCAGTTAGACACATTAAGCCATGGTTGGTACAACTAGCCACTGGAACCAAAAGAAAAGTAACAGAGGTCATACTATCTTGCCAATTCATCATGAATTGATTACCCACCCAAACGACCCTTAACATACTTCCCCTATAGAATGTGTAAATGAAGAAGGGGGAAATATGACCCTCCAAGGGATTCAGAAACCTGTCTCAGTGAGACAAATATCAACGCTTCAAATGAAAAAGTATTGCAGAAAGGGATGTCCTCTATATGCAAGACAGGTGTTGGAATTTGTTGAGGATTACAAACCGAACCTAGAGGACCACCCCATATTAAGAGAGTATAGAGACATGTTTCCAGAAGAGTTATTGGGTCTACCTTCGAGAAGAGACATTGAATTCTCGATAGAACTTTCACCAGGAGCAGTGCCAATGTCTAGGACACCCTATAGCATGATTACACCCGAGCTAGATACAGTATCCCATACAGCTAAAGGAAATGATGGACAAAGGATACAGCTAAAGGATTACACCCGAGCTAGATACAACTAAAGGAAATGACGGACAAAGGATACATTTGACCCAGTGTGTCTCCATGGGGAGCACCAACTTTGTTTGTGAAAAAGAAATATGGCACGCTTTGACTGCGCATAGATTATAGACAACTCAATAAGACAACCATAAAGAACAAGTATCCCTTACCAAGAATCAATGACTTGTTCGACCAATTAGGGGTTGCTTCCATTTTCTCAAATATTGACTTGAGGTATGGATACCATCAAATATGAATCAATGATGAAGACATCCACAAAATGACCTTCTGGACAAGGTATGGTCACTATGAATTTGTGGTGGTGCCATTTGGACTAACCAGAACAATGTACTCAGCAAATTCCTAGACAGATTTGTATTGGTTTTCATTGATGATATCTTAATATACTCCAAGAACATAGAAGAGCGTGAAGAACATCTTAGACTTGTACTTGATGTACTAAGAGAGCATCAGCTCTACGCTAAGCTTAGCAAGTGTGACTTTTTCCAGAAGCAAGTGCATTACTTGGGCCATGTCATTTCTGAAGAAGGGGCGACAGTAAACCTTGACAAGATCAAATCTATTATGGAATGGCCTACCCCAAAGGATGTATTTGATATCAGATCCTTTATGGGATTAACAGGATATTATAGAAGGTTCATAAAAGGATTTTCCAAGATTGGTTGTCCAATCACTGCCCTTTAGAAAAAGGGGGTTAAATTCACTTGGCATTAGAATGTGAAGAAAGACTTCAGGAACTGAAATACCTTCCGACCCATGCACCCATGCTGAAGATTGAAGACCTTGATAATGATTTCCTTGTGTGTACATATGCCTGCAAATAAGGACTCAGAGGAGTCCTTATGCAATAGGGATGTGTAATTTTCTACGCATCCATGAAATTGAATGAGCATGAAATCGATTATGTGACCCATGATATAGAGTTGGCTACCATAGTGCTTGCTTTAAAAATGTGGAGGCATTACCTCATGGGTAGGGTTTTTGTACTTATGACAGACCACTGTGGGTTGAGGGACCTGTTTGATCAACCAGAACTCAATGCTAGACAAGCTAGGTGGATGGATCTCCACATCAAATGGAAGGAAAATAGGGTGGTCGATACCATTAGTAGAAGTGTGAAAACGATTTAGCTAGCAGTAGTAAGCACCTGTGAAATAGATGTCAGGGAAAGAATAAAGAATGCACAATAAACAGATGCAATATTCAAGACTGTGACCTCAGACCTAAGGAAAGAGCCTACATGGATAAAGTATGAAGGATCTAAGATGCTCGATGAAGTCCCGCTGACCTACAAAAACATATTGTATATTCCAAGTTGTGACGACTTGAAGAGGTTCATAATGGATGAACTACACAAGATACAATATACTGGTCACCCAGGATATTAGAAAATGATCACGGCCACTAGGAAACAATTCCATTATCCTGGACTAAAAAAGGACATAGACAACTATCTAGCTAAGTGCCTAGAATGCCAACAAGTTAAGGCAGAACACTGACACCTAGTAGGGTTGTTATAGCCTCTACCAATTCTAGAATGGAAATGGGAAATCATTTCCATGGATTTCATCACTAGATTACCAAGATCGGCTAAGAAAAATGATGCCATCATGGTAGTGGTGGAAAAATTGAGAAAATATGCTCACTTTGTTCCTGTAAAGTCGACTTGCAAGGCAATAAATATTGCCAACATCTTCATGAAGGATCAAAAAGATAACAAAGAAGACGAAATTCCTGGTCTATGAAATGGTCTTACTGCATTACTTAGTAGAGATTAAAGAAATAATGGTAGGCAATGCTACCTATGGTATCCTATACAATTGTCTACCCAAGGTAATAATAACACTGCGGGGTCTAGACTCATACAAAACATGTCATTTCCACAAATATGACTATCCTAAAATAACATCACAAACTTCAAGGCGAGCAATGTCACACAATACCTTGTCTTTGAAGAGCTTGATGCCATAGGGAAAACGACACTATTGGCTGACACAAATATCTCTTCCTTGGCGAAGCTAGCCGATGGTGTAGGGATATAGATGCGGTGTCATTGACAGGTCCAACCACTTGATGACCTTTGCTGAGATCAGGTTCTTCTGTCTGCCGCTATTGATAATGAATTGAAGCGAATCCCCCTTCACCCACGTATATGAGTGAAAGAGGTGTTCCCCTTCCTCTAGTTCTTCTTGTTCGCTTGGCGAGACTTTGGTGGTAGCAACAACGACACTGGGTTTGACATCAATAATCTGCTTCCCTCCTTCTAGATTTGATTCATATTTAGAATCATCCCTGGACTCAGAAGCTTTCAGCTCGACCACTAGTGATTTCTTGGAGCAACATTCTTCGGTGCTGTGCGAAGGGATTTTATGGTATTCACACCACTTTCCCGTGTTCTTATTCGACTTCTCATTACCCTACTTATGTTATGGCTTGGACTGGTTGTCCTGAGAGTGACAATTTTTTCTCTGTCCCTTGATTTACGGGTTGGGGCCGCCTTTTCCTTGCTTTGGCCGTGAGGAGTTTGCAGATCCAAATCTCGCCTCTTCTGCTTAAATTTATGCTCTATTTTGACAACATATCTATAAGCCACACCTAATGATGCAATGTCCAAAAAATCCATTTCTTTTTGAATGTACCTATGCAGATAGCCACGATATTTGAGCATGAGATGTCATTTAGAGTATTTGATACCCAATTTGGTGTGCATGGTATGGAAAATATTGGTGAAATTTGGTACTTTCTAGTCCCTTTCTTGACGTAGCATGGTCCATCTTATGTACTGGTCCTCATAGCTTCCAACAATGCAATGATGTTCTTTAATGACATCCCTGAAGGAATCCCATGTGGGGCAGATCACAAATATTGCATATTCCTCTATGGACCTTTGCTGAGAGTAAGTATCCCACCAGTCCTTAACATGGGGGATGACCTTGAGGAGTGCAAAAGTAATCTTTTTCCTGTCAGAAATGTTATCCCCTAGCCTAGGGATAACTAAGGATATTATATCTCGAGGGCCCATCTTTCTTCTTCAGCACCTCCACCTTGTCAGCAACAACAACATCCATCCCATCAACCCAGTCCTTCAACAACAGTGGGTCTTGCTCCATGAGGTAATGAGTCCGGGTATCATGGTATGTGTCACTATGATTCTCAAAACATTTGAATATGTGCATTTAATTCCTTTTACTTCTAACGTGTGATTAGACCTTATGCCTTTCCACTTGTCCACACTTGGGGGGAATGACAAGATGCCCTAGTAAGTTGGTTCCCATAGGGTTTGAGTTTCCACTAGGTGGGTTCATTAAAGATCATCGTCCATTCCCACCATACTTATCACTTTTCATATTTTTTCCTCTCATCCATCCCCTACACTGGTTCGGCATTGGGTTTTCCAAGATAGAAAAGGGTTGTACCTTACCTTGTGGGAAGAAGGGGCTAAAGGACCAGAGGGTAAAAGTAGCTGGAAAAATATAAAAGACAAAGAACAAAACCTTGAGATGCTTCACAAAGGGATCCTCGAAAGCAATAAAAGGCTTCTCAGCAAGAAACAAAGGGACCCATAAAATAATAAATTCAAGACCTAGTTGGAGGATAGGGGGTCTCATCACGAGCCAACTTATTAGGTCCATGGGCATGTAGAAGTATGACACTACCATTCAGCTGGTCACCACGCCAGGGTAGTGGCTCTTTGTGGCATAGCCAAGAGAAAAGGGGTCTCATTACGAGCCAACCTTCTCATCTCTGTGAAATGCTTGTGGGTAACATTGTCACCACTGGTCACCACGCCAGGGAAGTGTCCCCTAACTAGTATCTTGAAAGAAATTTCTATAAGATAAAAGGATAAAAGACATTGATTGGGCTTGGAAACATTTGCATCCATGACAAGGTGAAACTCATCCTCTTCAGAGGAACCCACATGTAAGCCATACATTCTGCTGTCATCACTGAACCTATTGCTCAGACATCCCTCACCACCTCATCCACTTACATGGCATGGATTTGTATTCACTTGGAAACATCCCACATCCAATGAGAATCATCCCAATAGGACCTCTTGACATCCTCTCCAAACTTGCCTTGTAGAATAACATAATGTCTTTGAGCACTTGTTTGGGAAAAGGGGGTTTTATGCAAATGTTTAAATAACTTGATTATTAGATGTGATTGATATTTCTATGATCCATGTGACTTATGATCCCATGGAGGGCATACTTTTTGTTGTTGCAGGGCCACACCCAACATAGAGGTACACATGGGGCGATGATTAGTTTGGACCTACATAGGGATAAAATCCCACTAGATGGATACTAAGACCCCAACCAGGGGCAGAGACAGGACAAAGGTTTGCACCAGAGAGAGACGAGGACGTTCCACCAGAGACAACCTGACAGGCCTGGACCTAGGGGGGTATTTCCCTCCCACTATGATGTAGGACTTGGAAGGCCCATGATGTCACCTCTGTGACCCTTGATGTCACCCAATGTTTGATGGACACTTTGGAGGCAGTTGTGTGCCAAGTGGCATATGTGGCTTGATCCAGGGGGCTTGGGAGGCCTAACGTTTTGCTCATGGAGGACAACGTTTCACCAGAGAGGCCTAACATCACCCTAAAAGGGCATTATGCCACCATTTCTACTTGATTTAGGGTTTTAATTTGTCATTTAATGTAAAAACTGGATATTACATGTAACTGGCCATGACGACCTTTTTGACCTAATTCTAGTCATTGTAACTGTATAAATAAGGGATTTTCCCTTGTATTATGGGATCAATATTTCACTCACACAAGTGTGAGGTCTAAAATTTTCACCCTAATTAGGGTTACTTGGCTGAAATTTGTTGCACACTTCTTGAAGGAGGCTTATTTTGGACTATTTTGGCATTTTTCTTGGTGGAAGTGTTCAACTAGGGTATTTGCTAGATGATTCTTGGTGAATGTAAGTAAAATTTCTGCAATTCTTATTCATTGAATGGTTATAGTTATATTTATCTTGCATTTATACTAAGATTATGAAATTGATAGCTTAAAACTCTAGGAGGATAAAGAACATGTTATTGTCCTTGCCTTAATAACTTTCACCTACTAGATTATGCTAGAAAGCCGATTTTTTTGAAACTTTTACTAAGGGCCTTGCCATTGCAACACCCTATCACATTTTGCTTCATATAAGCCATCATCTATTTCATCATTGATCTAAAGAAGGAGGAAAACTACTAGGGCCTAGGGTTACCTACTTCCTAGTAGCCATTTCACCCCCTAGGGTTTGGTGATTGAAGCCTTGGGCTACCAACACTTCAATTATTGACCCCTCTTGTCTCTAGTTCTCCTATTATCATTTATTTCTTCAAGATTTTCTGTTGCCTAAAAGACTCCATTTTTCCCTAAAATAACTGATCTAAGCCTTACAATTGAGTGATTGACAAAAACCATTGTCAAAACCTTTACCTTAAGCTCTCTACTAACTACTCCTAACCTTAGAATAGTCTAATCTACTAACCTTTTTGTTGCTGTTACTAAAGTAAGATACAACCATCTATTGTAGGACTAAAAACACCTAAAAAGAATTTGAGAAAGTTGATAAATACACCACCTTATTTGCTTCTGACAAATGCTAGTACTTTGGTATTGATGAGTAATTATTCTTGGTCATTTTGAAGCCATTTTAAGGCATTTATTATGAAGCTATTGTATTATAAACATTGCTGCTACAAAATTCTGTTTGCTTCATAATATATCAACACTTTTCTTTTATTGATAAAGTCCATGGTTTTAGGAAGTACTAACAACAATTTGTACTTGAAAAATATATCTTTTCTTATTGATTTGTTCTGGCAAGGTACGTCTTAATACTTCACTACTTCATTGGTTAAAACCCTGAGACTTTCTGATCAGTGTGACTTGTGAGAGGGGATATTTTCATAGATACTTTAACCTTTTCATTCTCAAACCCCCAGGTCATCGGGGGCGTCTCCTTTGGGCCATCAAACCTAAATATAAAGAGGTATCCTGTTGAGGTGATAGTGATAGGATAACCTCATGTTACGCCAATTTGCCTCCCTTAGCCTTTCCCTTTGGGACAAGTACAAAGTGTGCGATAACAAAAAAAATTGTGGAACAAAAAGTACCCTTAGAGCAGATTCAACCATTTATATACAACATCCTCATCTATCAGTCCTTCAAATGATAAAATATAAAAATTTACTTATACCTTGAAGGGGGTTACATGTCCGCTTGATGAAAATCCGTCTCCTGTGGGCAGTCGCCGAAGGATCTGTGCAAAGTTGTCCATCATTTCATTCCTTTATCGCGCAAGGGTTTCCTCGAGCAACATTTAAAAATGATCTCTTGCTCCATCACATTTCTTCTCGCCCCCCATGGGTTGCTATCGGGCTTGGTGCGACCGATTTTGCAAAGGATCGACTGGTTCGAGTCCCAACTTCTTGTAACCATATCTTGTCGGGGACATGCATGAAGAAAAATAAATGAAGGGCAGACTGCTCTGATACCACTGATCCAGATTTATGAGCGGAACATAATGAATAACAGACTGAGTACAATAACACAAAGATACAAATAAAAACAACATATATCCAGTGAACAATAAATTCTATTGAATAAACAAAATATGCTGAAGCTGTAAAACTGCAGAACTGAAAACAACTTGCTCGAATGGTGGTAGCTATCTATGAGAAGAGATGTGGCTTCTATGTGCTTCTGTCTAAGCAGTATGATTACAATGAGGCTCCAAAGGCCTTTTAACATTACTCGTGAATTCCAAAACCCTAGACATCCAAAAACCTAACCATAGGAGATGAAACACCAAAAGTTATGTGGGCCCCTATGGGTAAGTTGGTACCCAACTTTCCGCGGTCATAAATTTTTCATACGACCTCCGTTTTAGGCGCGTGATAGCCCGTTGGAAAGTTATTTTAGAGAACTACACATTAAGACAATAAAATCTAACTTTGTTGACATTTTTACTGTGGCCAACCAAAAAAACACTGTTTAGGGACCCAAAATGGCCCTGGAAGTACAAAAAGATGTACTGGCATGAAAACTTCCAAAATAAGCCAGTTGGATTACGTGGAAAGGCACCAATCTCCACCTGGAAGTTGTTCATGGATTCATACAACCCTGGAAGTGTAGAACCTACAATTACAAAGAATTACAAAAGAATGTGTTGAACTGAAAACTATCAAGAAGAGCTGTCAAGAGGATCTAATTGGAATAGGTGGGTGGCTACCAATATCCACATGGATCAATTTTATTGACCAAATATTATATTTTTGTGATATAGTTATGCTATGGGAAAATCCCCCCTAAACTGGGTCTAAGGAATAGGTAGAGTGATAACTCCGTTAAAATACTGACTTATATCTAATCTACCCCAAAACAATCTAGACTAAGTGATAAGAGAGAGGGAAGAGAAGGTTAAAAACACCTTGAATCCTTACGGTTGATGTACACCTCTTCCACTTGCTGTTGCCTCTTAGATCACAGATATCCTCCCAAAGCTGATTTGCAATAGATTAAGAATACAACACAACAACATATACAATCTCTAGTAATCACTTAAAATCCTAAATATAGATGTAAATGATCAAATAAACAAGAACATGTACACATAAAGTTTTGGGACAAAGATAATCTCTTTTATTCATATAGAAGATGAAAGGTTACAACTTTTTCTTGCAGACACCACTCTACGAACCAAGTCCGGGCTCCTATATCATGGCTCCAAGTGCAAAAATCCCACATATAATTCTCACAACCAACATGCCATCAAGGGAAGAAGGAAGGGTTGCATAGGGAGAATGGATGGAAGGGAAAGTGGAGGATAAAAATCAGAGTAAGATGGAAAACTTGGGCAATGAGAGGGAAAGGATATTGGCATAGTTTTATTATGCTCTTGTTCATATGTCTAAATGAATCCCCTAAACCTATTTTTATATGAGAAAAAGATGGTTATTTAGTTTGGGGATGGGCTACAAGGGGTATAATGGTTAGGAAACCCTCTATATCCCGCAAACTCCGTCGAAATACGTGCAATTTTATATTTTTTGCATTTTTTGGAGGTAAACACGAGCCAACTAGCATGCAACAAGCGTATGTATGCAATAAAACTTGCATGAAACACACATATGTACGGAGGCTAATAGTGCAACATAACATGTACATTATCCAAAAAAATGTTTTTTAGAAGGAAACCTCAATAGTATGCTTGGAAAAGGATTAAAATGGATTGACCAATGTCTTGGATGCATAGATGTGGAATTTTTGGACTATAACAGATGCCCCCTAATGTGTGAAGTGAGAAAAGAAATTGATGGCCGAAACACATTATAACATCTTTATACAATGGAAAGGCATGAAGTCGAGTGAGACCAAGACAAGTATTCATGAGCGTGTCATCTGCAAGATAATGATAATATCTCCGAGGCAGACATACCCATGCTTGGGATAAATTAAGCATGGCTTCCAATCAAGTACACTGTAGATCCATGTCACATATACAGTAATCATGGCTACATGACTAATGTGTATGCCAATATAAATTGTAGCCGCGAACAATACACAACAAATCTACATCTCAAAATCATCAAAAGATATACAATGTCATAGAAATGTTTAGGAGGCATCAATGCCTGTGGCTGGAGATGATAACTTCATAGCTCAAGCAACAACTTCAAAATATTCAAAAATCAGGTAGGAGTACAATATGAGTGTAAAAATCACTACTATGAGGTATTCAACATGGCGTCGTGGAAAGAATGGAAAACCTCCATCATCAGGCATATAACTTCATTGATTCTGAATCAGAACTTGATTGGATTCTCGTGATGGACGACTCATGAAAGTTAAGAGACCAACTACAGAATGACCGAATCATGTTGGAAACACTTCCCTTGGACAAAATCATGAAAAAATGATGAGACTCATGCAACATATTATTGATATAACTCTGTGACACATGAGGCATAAAAAACTTTCCACATGTTTAGAAGAGTAACCAAACGGAGAATGACACAACTTTATGTAACGAGAACAAATTCCTAAGGTCATACTAGATCCCAATGCTTGTAGAACAAATGAAATGATGTGCTTTGTCTAAGGGCAACTTATCTTGTTGCCGATAAAAGAGAATGTATATCCCATCCCCTCTTTTTGGAATATTTTATTTTTTTGTCTTTTTCAAATTGTTAACGAGCTTGAAAAAGAATAAAATAATGATACATTACAAAGGAGGAATGAGTGTCACAGGAAAGAAAACTAGTTCCAAGCACATGGAACATACTGATGCTCAGTGCAAAGGAAGACGTGCAGGATCATGACAATCGTGCAAATTCTTGCATGGGTGAAGGTGTCAGATCACAAGGGAAAGAAGCGCTACTAGGATTGCACCTAAGGAATGCTCTAAAGGTTCAGTAATAGCAACATGAAGCCAACATTAGTCCAAAGACACAATGATGAGACATGCGATGCGATAGCAACATGACACAACAATACTCCCATGTGAAGTTTTACGAGCCCAAAGAAGGTAAGATCGACGATTTTTCACATTTAGAGAGTCTGAAAAATTCTAAAAGAAGACTCCGAAGTGATATTTTTCGTAAAGTTAGTATCTAGGGTCCGAAAAATAATAAAATCATACCAAGGAGAACTCTTTTGGTCACTAGGGCCAAAGTATTCCTTTTTCGTGATTAGTCCAGTTGGTCCAGAAAAGGGTTAAACTTATACCGAAAGGAAGCCTCTTCAAAACCATTTTAACGAGTGTGACAGAGACAAGACCACTTGACTATGTTTTCAATTTTAAGGAGTCTGAAAAGAGATTAACTATGGACTCACCACATTTTTCGTAATTTAGTCTCCTGAGCCCAAAAAAGTATAAAACATAAATTAGGAGAACTCTCCAAACGAGACATGTCTCCCGAGGCGTACCTTTTTCTTGGGTAATCTATTGGCCAGAAAAATGGTTAAACTTATGCCAAATAGATATTCCTTCTGAGTGAAATAATGAGTGTGAAAGGAAGAAGGCCACTCAACAATATTTCATATTTAAGGAGTATGAAAAGAGCTTAACTATGAACTCTAAGGGGTTTCCTTTTTCGTAGATAATCTCCAAGGCCTGAAAAAGAGATAAACAAAAACCAGGGAGAATGGTCATTTTTCGCAAATTTAGTCCCGTAGGCCCGAAAAAGGGTTAAAATTACACCTAGGAATACTCTCCTAGTGAACCGTAGCTCCAAGGACGTACCTTTTTCATAAAAATAGCCATCCGGACCAAAAAAGGGTTAAACTATTGCTGGAGAGATTTGCCTTCAAATTTTAGTTTGATGAGCATGAAGGGAAACAAGATTGCTCAACAATATTTTCAATTTTAGAGAGTCTGGAAAGGGCTTAAAGAAGACTCCAGGGGGGCTCCTTTTCTTAATTAATCTGAACGAGACAAAAAAGGATAAATAATTTCTCGTTAGATGCCACTTTCGAAGTTTAAGCGAGATTGAAAGACAACAAACCATGCTCTTAGGGAGTCCCTCGGGAATAGGCTAGAAAAATATGAAGAAGAATGAGGCTTCAACACATAGTCATGGCGTGACTAAAAGGAATCCCAAGCCTATGGAAAACTCATAACCTGGATGCCAAAATACAACAAAGGATCTACCTAGGGAATCCATGTAGAGGAAGGCTCTACCACCTAACTACGACACTTCTAAAGTAGCATAGAAAGTTTAGTGTCGCACTTCGATGGGATCGATCCTATGGAAAAGCGGAAAAAGTCAACAAAATGCAAGATGCGAGGTGATGAGAACCTAACCTACATGCAAGTGTTGAAAAATACAACCTCATCACATAATGATGTGAGTGTAACCCATCTCATAGAAACACCAAACCAAAAGAAAAAGTTCATAAGAACAACCTAAAGATCTCCCAAAAAGAAACCCAAGCACCCACCAAGCCAAGAAATGGGAAAAAGATGACCAAACTAGGGAAAAAAGAGCCAAAAAAGTCTAAAAATATGGGTAGACAACTCATTTTAACCATTGCAAATTGGAAAATAGCCAATAAGTGAAAAATCCCTCTTCCTTAAAACACAAATTCAAGGAGCTACGATGGACGAAAAGACTTCAAATTTGAACCAAGTAAGTACACATGACATCCTCCATCATTTGCATTCATCAGTTTTTACTTTCATTTTTGTTTAGAGGGTGAGTGCCCTAAAAAATAAGCCGGGTTTGCATGTACGTAGGCTATCCAATATACGCGTGCTGAGAAAAACTTAACACACATATATACGCGACTTTCATAAAAACAACCTATGCAAATCTCTTAAAGTATTCATAAATTTGAAAAAAAGGCACTAACCTCAAACTTTTCCATGCAACAGGATATATGTTCATTGGCGAGAAAAACAACATGAGGAGTTAGATATATTGGTTGAAGAGGATATAGGGGATATTTCCATGCTAAAGCAGTGTGGAATGTTGAAGTTTTTCAATGCCCATTCATGAGGGCACAACCTAGGCTATTGAATCATTTGATAGAGTACTGACACCCGGAGGTAGATGCCTTCATGCTAGAGGGCCAATCATTGAATCCTGCTACCGAGGATATATACTTTTTGACCGAACTCTCCAGGATGGGGGAACCGGTTAACTTGAGGAATTTTCCTCCAGGATTGCACAACATAGATGACTATATTGACATGTATTGCGAGGCTGGCACTTAGAAGGTAGGATCTCAAGTGCCAATTCATAAGATATCAGGCGTCAACCTCTAGATAGTGTTGTATATGATTGGACAGATCATAGGATCCGTAGCACTTCACCAGGCCTCACGTGCATAGATGCATTGTGAAACTTAGTGCTTACATGCCACTATATTTGACTGGAGCACCAAAATCCTAACTTGTATGAAGAAACAACTGAACCACTACAGGAGAAGAACAAATAAGAACTTTGGGTTTGGGACCGTATTGTGCATATTCATTTTCGAGAGAGTGCCAGGCCTTATCCCACGAGAGACAGTACGAGGACATATTGCCTCCTTGCCTGCACTATGCAGATGGGTGACATTGATGCCTCGACAGGGAGTAGGGAGAGTGCAGGAGGCATTCGATGACAATTTTTTTGATTGGTGAGCTCGTCAAATTCCTGCGATCGAAGACTACCCCTATGCAGGGATCAGTTTTCTGAGGGATCCTGGTGTGCCTGTGCCCCCTAGAGAGGAGTGCGGAGAGATAAGAACACATCATTATTTATATTTTAAAGTTATTTCATTTTTAGTTTTTAAATATTATTCTTTTTATGGTAACATCAAAGTACTAACTTAGTAACATTTTATATACAGACGTGGGACCAGTACGGCCAACTACTTCACAAGGACCAGGCGTCATCCTCAAGAGGATGTCAGACCAGCAACAACAACAACGATAGGGCCACTAGCTGGAGATGTCAAGAAAGTATTGAGACGAGTGGAGAGGAACCTGAAAACTCTCACTCATCCAGTGCCGATGGCAAAGATTGAGTACATACCCTTGGCCATGCAACCACATGTGGTATGAGTAACCAAGACTTGGGTTCTGTGATTCCTACGTATTAGGAATGCCGTAGTACATTACATTAGGCCCAATAGGCCTAGACCATAGTTAGCACTGTACTTTATATGTGCCAAGGGCACTCTTTTTGTACTCTCTTATGTATTGTGGGCTATTTATATCGGCTCTATTTGAGGCTTTATGGACCACATTTTGTACTTATGACATTATTTTTGGACATATTATTATATATATACATCTTTCTTCATTATGGAGTAAACATTTGGTACAAATGCATTTACATATGTGTGTATGTGTGTGATTTTACTTTTATGTGTGTGCAATATGTCAATCTAATACATGATTAGCCAATGCATTAGTTAGTTGATTAAATCTCATAGGAACATGAATA
>SNQJ01S0094428.1:42729-52962 GCA_010110895.2 Picea sitchensis | reverse complement strand
AAATCCTAATGGATTGATTCTTATATGTGTCGACCCCAAATAATCAAAGAAGTTGATGGATGTGATTCACAAAGTATTATGTGGTGGACACCACATAGAAAATACCAACACTCACGAGATTCTAAGAGGTGGTTATTATTGGCCTCCCATATTTTTATATGTTCCTAGATTTGTTGGGTCATGTCGACATTGTCGTCTCTTTATATGAAATAAAAATCGCATATCCCTTCTATTGGAACCACTGATAGTGGAAGAACCCTTCCAAGAATGGGGTCTTTATTTTCAATGGTGAATTCAAAGATAAATATAGTAATGGTTAGAGATGGATCCTCATGGATAATGCTTACTTCATGGGATAGGTTGAAGCTATACCAACCAAGAATTCTACAGATTAGGTTGTCATGGATTTCTTGGAAGAAATAATCATCACTCATTTTGGAGTGCCAACAAATATTACCACTGAAAATGCCAAATCTTTCAGTTCCACATAATTTTCAACCTTTTTTTTATTGTGAAATAGTCCTATCTCACTCCTCCAACTATTACCCTTAGATAAATGGTCTTTTTGAGTCCAGTTACAAGAATTTTATGACCATTAAAGTGGTATAAAAATTTTCATACTTGTATATTGGGACTGGGCTTCATAAGAAGAAAATTTGATCACTATGTATATTTCAAATTAGTAGGTGATCGTATTAATTATTTGGTATTGTATGTGGATGATATGTTGTTTATAGGAAACAATAAAAAAATTATCTACGATGTGAAAACTTAGTTGTCCTCTAAATTTGACATGAAATATCTTGGTGATACAAATTTTATTTTGGGCATGGAAATTAAAAGAAAACGGGAAACTCTAGTTGAACCAGAGAAAATATGTTGAGTCAATATTGTGGAGGTTTAATATGAAATAATATAAACCTGTCAATTTCCCTATTTGATGCAAGATCATCTCTCCCCCTCCAAAATCATCATCAAAATTCAATCCTCTTGAAAGAAAAATAATTGTAGGAGGATGTGGCTCCTTATGTCAATGTAAATTAGCACCTAGAAGATAAGGATTCGATCCTAATGATCCTCGTGTGTATGAAATAAATAAGATAGAGCGAGTCAACTAGAGTAAAAGGTTATTCTTATAAAATAGTTAGATTCTCTCCATATATTTATGTAATCCCTAGAGGCACATAACCGCCAAGTAGATAAGAGTTCTATTTTGAGTAAGTAGTTGCGGGAATTGGGGAATTAGTTAGGGTTTGTAATGATTTGGAAGCATTGAATTCCTTGTTTATATTTGTGAGCCCACATGCATGAATGGGGTGGCCAAGAAATGTTTTAATCGGGACAATGTAGAGGTAGATAGGGATAGCAGAGGATTCTTGTAGAAGAATTTGATTTAATGAAAAATTGTGTTTATGCTTCCATCACCATGTGATTTCCTTATGGATCTATTTATTTATTTGGTAATTAGGGTTTCATTTTGTATGAGCCTATGCATAATTTATTGATGGGTTGACTGTAAAGGGATTTATGTGTGTGTGTGTGTGGGAGAAAACATGGACTACCAAATGAATGGAATAAATATGTGATCTATGTTAGTGAAGGTTACCCCCCTATCTAGACCGATACTGAAAGAGAGAGTAAATTGGTCAAAATATCAAGAGAATTGGAATCTCTTTGTTTATTTGGTGAAGATTGAATTTGAATTTGAATGTGTTTGAATGTTTAATAACCCATAAATGGTTAATGAATTGGTTTTGTGTGTATACCATGTCATGGAGATTTACATGTTAAGTTGCATTTTAGTTTGAAATAGTTTATGTAAATTGAAATGCCCCGATTTGGATAGGGAGACCTCTTGTTATCTCAACAGTTTCTCTTAAAAAGAGTAATCACATGTGTTGTTGTAATCTAGGGAAAATTAGGGAGATTTACCGGTAGATCCTTACATAGACATCACAGAAGATACATACACACATATAGACATAGATAAATACAAACACAAGTAATGAGAGACCAACGAACAATCCTTTATTATATGATATAGCAGTATAGCATAATTGAATACAACCTCTCACATGAAGCTACTTGAGATTTCATGTGCTTGTCTATTTATACTCCTTTCAGGAAGTTGTAACTACTTAACTGTCTAGGTCGATTGGTATAACAGATACTTCGATCGACCTCTAATTCTAACTTTATCATTCAATTGAATAGTTCTTTGGTTGACCTTCGGTCCTAGTCGACAGAGTCGACTAGCCCCTACAAAATCTCCCCCCACCTCAATTCCTTTCTCATCCCAAGCAAGAGGGCAGTATACAAAATTAGTTTTCCATAATTTGATTATAAAATTACAAAATTTGAGAGATAGGAGATTGAAAGAGAGTGAGAGAAAAATGCAAGAAGAGGAGACAAAATATTTATATGGTGGGTTGACTTAAATTGCTATGTTTGACTTCTATGTTGTGCCTTGACTTCCCTTGTTGGTCTCATCGACTTCTGTGCTCTTTCCCATTTCTGTGTTCAGTTTGAAGGTTATCTGATGATGTTAGGGGCTAACTATTTTGTTTGTTGTATGAAGTCGCACCATGTGTCAATCACCTATTTTGCTTCCAGATTTAGTATCTTTGAATGGGAAATCAAGTCAATTTTTTTTGCGATATCTGAAGTTTGAATTGTTCCCGACTCTTGGACAAATTTCTATTCTGTATTCTACATATTATATTGAAGCTAGTTGAGATGGTTGGTTACCTGGTTGGCTTCCAATTACACTTTGTGTCCCTCCTTCTGCCATTCTTGTTGTTGTTGTGACAGTTGTAGCTCCACTACTTTTTATTTTGATAGCTTCATAGTGAGGGAGTCTTTGATTTTTCTATCAGTGACCAGGTTTCTTGCTCTTTCTATACTTTCAACTACAACGTTTTGTATCTGGCACTTGCTGAATGCAAATGAAAATGGTTCGTCCATTCACTTACCAAAAAATTCAGTGTGATGGCTTGTTTGGTCATTTTGTCTATATTTTGCTTGAAGCCTTTAAGATTATTATGTTCTTTTATCAAGGTTGTGTCCATCTTCTCTTGAGTTTTCTGATACTCATTTGTTGCTAAGTCGTGTTGTTTTTCGAATTCCTTTTTTTGGTTTTGAAGATTCGCTACTTGATGTTGGTATTCTGTATTGGTTTTGATCAACCTTTCAATTAGATCTTTAAATAATTGTTGTCTTAAATGAACTGTTCTTTCCTACTACCTATGTTGTTGACCCATAGTTCATATGTTTAAAGGTACCAACAAAGCCTAAAATTATTGGCTATTCTGGTAAACCAGAAGGCAACACAATACACAAAATGCACTGCACAGTCTCACCCGAGATAGCTTTAAATGGGTGGTTGTAAGACTCAGGTGTTTATAGCCTAGGATTGAGTATGAGATATGGGATATGTATTCTAAATCATTTATTATAACTTGTGTTACAAACTATTGTTATTCTCTTTTATATTTTGACCTCTGTGGCATTTTTTATTGATATCCCAATAGCAATTAACCAAGCAATATAACTCATCATTCATTCATTACACACTATGTTTAACTACTAAAAATATGACAAAGATATGCATGCATTCATCACGTTACACAGGTATTACCGTGGTTCACCCCCTCCTAGGATAAATCCACAAAGATTTGTCTTTTGGATCTCTTATTATGGTAGTTCTGCAATTATCGCACTACGCGCTTACAACTCTCCTTAGATGGGTAAGATCTATATGAGGCGAACTAGACCGTACCAGGCTCCTCAACCTGCGATCTAATCCTCAAGATCTACCTTCTCTTCTCTGCTCTAGTTCAAATGATTTACAAAAGTAGTTCACCTAATCAAAAACATTACATACCATATCAAACTCTACAAAGGTAGCAAAAATCGAGCCTCTCTATGATACCTGTGTATTTATATTTATATCTATCGGGCTCTTCAACAATTTACACAAAAACCCTAACCCTACTTTCGTTAGGTATTCCTTCTCTGCATGCGTTCATTTTTTCCTTCCAGATGTCGCCTCCTTCTTGCATGCACATGTGTTGTTCCTCTTACCATTTGTCTATTTCCTCTTCCACGCTTTCTTTCCCACAATTTCTCTTCCAACTGTGATTTTTCTTCATGCACACTTTCTTTCTTACTTCGGCCCGCTGCCACTAGGACCCAAACACTGACATGTGACTCATCCCGAGTCACCTAATCTTTCTGAGCTAGCTTGATCTCCTTGGTGATTGTCTGGAACTTCTCCCTCAGCTCGGCTGCTTTTATTAGTGCCTACGTGGTCTTCTCCTTAATGGTATCCACTATTTGAACTGCCACTTCATCCCGCAGTAATCCTGCACATTCTTCTTGTGTCTATGCCATCTACTTTCTAGCTTCTTCTGCCTTTGCGGGTACTTTTTCTACCCATTCCTGTAATGGTTCTATTTGAGCTTGATGGTCCTGTTTTTGTGTTTGTGCAGTGATAAGTTCTTCCTACATCTTCGTCAACTCTTTCATCCCCTTGACTCATTCTAGGATTGGTATGGTATTTTGCCTCTGTTTGAGTTATTGGATCATTGCATTGATCCTTTCCTCTTCCTTGTCCCAGCATTGAACCTATGGATCCTCCCCCAGTCTTGTCCAAATTTGCGCTGCTTTCTCGAGCAAGTCAGTTGTCGTGCTAACCTGTTTCTCCATCTCATGTATTTACGTTGTTGTTGTTTGCCTCCTTTGCTCCTTTACTGTCGGTGGGGTTGTTGGTGTGAGTTTTTCTCGGAGATCCTCGATCTCCTTTTGTTATCGAGTAATTTCCTATGCAATCTGGTCAATATTTTCTGCAACTAGGAGATCGTTTCCTTGCGCAATGCTTGGAAGTTTTCCAAACATTTCTTCCACTCTGCATTCCAATTCATTCTTGCATTCTGTCTCCTTCTGATTTTCGTATTTGGCCTACTCACAATATTTATCCAGCGTTTCCCACTTCTTTGTTGCTTTCAATAGCTCGACTAAGTTTTTATGTGCCCGAGACTGCATCTCGTGGTCGACGCTAACCTGCAATTTGTACAGTGCCCTCGATGGCATCCATGTCAAGACCAATTGGATGTGGTCCAAATCTTTTAGTGGTGTCTGTCCCTAGATTTCATCCATTCATATCATGTTCAGTTTTATGTAGACCGTTGCATGTGTGTGTGGAATTGGGAGGAATGGGTCTCGTTCTTCTACCTCCACTCTTTTGTTGGTTTGTGTTTTCGACGACTCTATGTCGTTGCTGCTACTTTATCTCTTGGCCTCACCGAGTGTCCTGAGGAGTTGTCCCATTTCTGCCATCTCTTTTTGTAGTTTATACCTATGATGTGCTACGTGATCAAAGTCTTCTACTAGACAATCCTGGACCATTCTTGCGATCATTTATCCATCATCCTCCATGATTGTGTAGTCCGATGATGTTCATTGTGGCTTTGATTTATTACGCATGCATGTTGCCTATAAAACCAATCTCTTAGTCCCCCCTCGTTCCTGTGTGGTGGGATTTGGGGCGGTCTCCTATGCTCCTTTAGCTTTCTTTGGTTGTTTGGTGGTCTCTTTCTTCCCCTTCAGGGTCCCTATCGGATTTTCCCCTTCGTTTTCATGAGTCGACTTGTTTTGGCCCATCCTTGGTTTCTTGGGCACTGGGATTTGTGGAGGTTGTGTTTCTACCTACGTTGCTTCTCCTTATGCAGGTCCTTCTGTACTTCCCAGGGAATGGATGGGATCCTCCATGCGTCAGGCCATTTTCTGATGACCATGTCTATATCACCTTCTATGATGCAGTAGCACATCAGTAGCCACTATTTATATGGATTCTGTCTTGGTTGTATCCACATGAATTGACGTGTAGCCCAGAAGTTAGCGATGTCCCCATATCGCGCAACAACCTCTGGTGTTATTCTCCATGATCGGTTGATAGCTTCTTGTATGCCCCATAGGTATGCTTCAAAGATGATTCCATTTTCCCTCTTATGCCTGACCTGTGGCCCGGATCTCAATAATATATATCTCGCTCATGTTGGATTTACTTCACACACACCTAGGATTTATTTTTCCTAAGGTTTTTCCTTGTTTATTAGTCATAATTATTCATTATCCAGTCTCCTATATTTTAGGGGAGAATATTCTCTTTCAGTTGACACTTTAGTTTGACTAGTTGAGGTGAGTTTAGATGCTACATTGGTTTTGTCACCATGCAACCTTGGGATCATCACCATATGGGTACATTACCCTTGATTTCATGAGTTAAATCCTCACTACTCTCTGTTCAATCAATTAATTGAATATTAGTTGACTAGTTAACTCAGCTAGGTGGCAGTTCACTCTAGTAACTACCTGAGAGAGTAGACTAGGTGGCAGTTCACTACCGTAACTACTGGTGTGTGTCCAGATCACTCTAGACCACTGCTATGGCTCATTAGTTACATATGTATCCTATATATATTGTAAATTATTCACTCTTTGAGATTGGATTACGGTTAATGAGAATTTGTCCATTCTTTCTCTCCTTCTTCTTGTTTCTCAAATTCTCTCTGCAAATGTGTGTATTTTTGTTTAGCTAGATCTATTATGTGCAGGTTCAACACATTTATAGCTCCCACTAGCTATGGTCTAGTACAAAAAACTACATACTTTGGTTCCCTCCATCCCATGAAGGTTATGAGGGTGAGCAACCATGAGTAATGGAATTTTGTACTAAGGTCCTGCGCATCCTTCCAGTCCACTTGGAACAAGTTTAATAGATAAGGCACCCAGCTCACGAAGGTTCCTTCTCCGCATTGAGATGCAACTGTGATGACTCTCGCTGGTACTTCATCTTTGCAACATTTTCTTAACAATTTACAAGCTAATATATTTGCTCCCAATTGTGTCATTGCATTGTTGATTCGTTTGATTATAATGACTCTTGTCCCCCTGGCGATACCATATTTCTTCTTCATTTCCTTTGCTAACGCTTTCTCCTTGTATTTATCATCCAGAATCAACATGGGATCCATAACCCGACTGGGTAGTCCTGTTATTTGCATGATAAGATCAATAGTTATGGGGACGGGTTTTTCCATCCATATATCCCCTTCGTGTGTGACTGCTAGTAGCTTCTTAACGCATGTTGTCACATACTGGCCTCTGAAAAAATGTGGAAGTTTCATCAACCCTAAAATGCATGTTCTGTCTAGTCCAACTTCCCACTAATGTGGCTGGCTAATCATTTATCCAAGTTGGTTTACAACTATGTTCTACATAAAAAACCTCGGCGCAAGTTCTGAGTACTTGGTTTCGTCTGATACGTCATGGTCGTAATACTTGAGCTTCATGACGTGACCCAGTAGCTGTGGCTCTACCTGTACTCCCTCTGGTATGCATGATAGCATAATTTATGCTATCAATTTATTGCGGGGTGAGCTCCATATCAGAACTCTGTCTTCCTACTGTGGTGGTTGGTACGAAGTTCCAACAACACCTGGTTTCTCCCCTGTAAGCCATTATGGCCAAGCTGATGTAGTTCCCATGGTTTCTTATGTTGGTTGACCTAGGATGGGTACCTGCGACCCGTCTGGTTTCCGTTCTGATCCTCTATTCTGTGCCATTCCATTAACTTATGCGGTTGGTTCAGTTCTTTCTAGTTACACTTCCTTTTGGGTTTCCTCTTCCTAGTTCTAAGGTTCCTGCACCGCTGTCAAACACCCACTATGACAACCTAGATTTTTCATCCTTTTTCTTCGAGGGAGAGAATCCCCGAGACTTCTATGGGGCCTAGTGCAGACCCTCCATTCCCTTATCCTCCTCCAAACGACCACAACCTAGCCTTAGCACAAGCGCCTTTTGCAACTCATGAGTTGGGAGTCAAGACTCTCGACTCCCCTTTCTCCAAACACCGATACTCGAGATACGATATGAGTATGGCTCCCTCCTCACTAGCGCCTACTACATGTAACTGTAGGCTAGGACAAACACGAGCACCACTCGCAATTTCGCTAGTTGAGGTGTTGAGCCCTCGTGCTCCTCCTTTGTGAATCCCCGAGACATGAGAGGTCAACATTACGTGGACTCTGCCAAAGCGATGCACACATGCCACTTGTATCCTCTGTTGTACTCTGCTCATGAGTTGTGTCGTCATCGCCCGTCGCACATGACCTTGGTTCTCAAGTTTCACGGCCTTAGTGATCAAGGTGCAATTTATTCATCCTGCGAAACCCCGAGCCACGATAATTCAACAATGGGTTGATTCTTTCCTAGGCGACAAGTGTCCACCACCGGTCATCGACTTCCACCTTCCTCTGGGCACTTGTTGTTATGCCACCTATCAACCATGTGGTCCCCACTTATAGATGGACCACGTGTTTGCACGAGCCCTCGGCGCTCGACACTACGTGACTTCTACAGTGGAAAAGAAACTCTCTCAGGTTCCAAACCCTCGATAGGTGATAACCATGAAAGTTCTGATCCCACAGTTCTCCCATGGCCTGGATCCAACGACCATGATCACGTCACGATCTCGCAAATCATGAGTTCGTGCAATCCTACCCTTGACTACCCCAAGTCACGAGTCATTGAAATGCTTCCCTCCTGTCGGTGAAAAAGATAAGATCGAAAGTCAATAGAGCTCCGTCAGATCCTTGGATCTATGGTCCTGTATCCCATCGCTACTTGCGAAGGTTGAAAAGGGTCGAGGTGTTAACACCTATTCTCCTTCTCTAGATCCATTGGTCTTGACATATCTGGGGTATTTCCAAAAGTATTCTGATTGTTCGTCTACCAAACGATAGGGTATTCTCTCTCTATAATTGGACTCGTTAACCCTTCTGAGCTTGAATCATGAAACTCAACCTCTCGGGGCTTCAAACTCCCACGAATCCGAGACCTTAGAGAGATACTCTTTCTTTCATAAGTTTTCCAGGTTTGGATCGCATGAATCCTTCAGACGGTTCTTGGGAAATCATCCCTGATCTTAGTTGAGTCTCTGGGTAAAGGTTCGACACGATTCCAAGGTTTATGGGGAAATCCCTAGGGAAGAGTACTCTCGAGGAGCCTTCCCGGAACATTACGAGAGTTAAGAAAACAAGACGATTCTCAGTGGAGAGAATTCATGCCCCAAACTTAATCCTTTGTATAGAAACTAACTATGTTATGTAAGTATACACATGCATCCATTATTTCCAGTCTAAAACACTAGGCAATCATTATACACAGAAATTATTATGGGCATATAAACATAAGCATGTATTCATGATATTCAGTTCAAAATACAAGGTATAAAACACTTATCAGATCTACCAGGTGTGATGCAACTACTGAGAGGGGTGCTCGTTTCCACCCAACTGTAGGCTCAATGACTCCAACTAGATTTACCACTAGCCACCCCCGAGCTAGACCACGATGCTTTGAGGTTCAGTCTCCTACTTCCAGCTCAACGGAAGTCAAGGATGAAGGTTACTCTCCTTCTCCTGATATAGAAAAATAATCTAGGACGAAGGTTACTCTCCTTCTCCTGATATTTAGAACTCCCTATGTTTCCAGGGTTTTCTCTAGTTCTCTTCCGCAATCCCCATCGTGCGCGCTCTTCTTCTCCTTACCACATTTCCTCTCTTGCCAATTTTGTATGCAAAGTTTCATGTGGCACGACTTTCACCATACGTGGTTAGGTCTGAGGGTCGTTACAGATGGGCGGTTCACCCCCATCCCCTCATTAACTCTTGAGGAGCCTCTCCACCTACCAATCTGACGGGGAATCCATTCCAAGATCAGCGAGTTTCTTTGGTTTTTGAGCAAGTATAAACTAGTATGGTACTAGCTCGGTGGAAGTTAACGCAACCATTCCAGGTCCCTTCCCCCACCTCTCATTAGCCATCATGGTCTCTTTTAGCACATCCCTCTCCCAGCAGTCATGCAACACATATTGATAACATAATTTACATTCATCGACCTTTTATGCAAAGGTTCGTCAAATCAAACATTCACATCTTTGAGTTTTCCATAGTTCTTGGCCAATATAGTTATTTTTACAGAGTGGGGGAAACAGGTGTTACAATTCCCTCCCCCTTAAAGGAACATCATCCTCGATGTTCTATCTATCAATATGACATGTATGTACATAAGTAAACAAAATCATATATGCTTGTTTCATGGCATCTTCCATTTCCCACGTAGCCTCATCTGGGCCAAAATGTTTCCACTACACCTTGACCTGTGCAATGG
>SNQJ01S0094428.1:8000-42679 GCA_010110895.2 Picea sitchensis | reverse complement strand
TAGATCACAGACCAGTCAATTATATGATTAGAATCATGTACATATTTCTTCAATAATGAAACATGGAAAACATTATGTGCTTTTACTGTGGGAGGAAGTGCTAGTCTATAGGCTAGAGGTCCCACTCTACCTAGAACTTCAAAGGGTCCACAATACCAAGGTGCCAACTTGGCACAAGCTCCAATCCTCAAGGAACTCTTCCTGGGCCTAACTCTGAGATATATGTGGTCTCCTGTCTTGAATTCTCTTGGAGTTATTTTTCGATCAGCGTAACTTTTCTGTCTGTTCTGAGCGACCTTTAGATTTTGTTTTATCTGAGTCACTTGTTGTTCCATTTCTTTCAAAATGTTAGGTCCAATATTAATTATGTTTACTATATTACTCCAACTGACTGGAGTGTTGCACGGTCTACCATAGAGGACTTCAAAAGGGCTCATCTTCAGGGATTCTTGGTAGCCATTGTTGTAGGCAAATTCCACCAGTGGCAGGAAATATTCCCACTTTTTGGGTTGATGCATTACATGCATCCTTATCATGTCTTCTAATATTTGGTTCACTCTTTCCATCTATCCATCGGTTTGAGGATGATAGGCTGTGCTAAACAGTAATTTGGTCTCCAGACCAACCATCAAGGATTTCCAAAAGTTGGAAGTAACTTCCGTGTCTCTGTCAGACACGATCTCTTTAGGCATACCATGTCGTCTGAATATCTCCTTCATGAATATGTTGGCGACATATATTGCCTTGCAAATCGACTTGATCGGGATAAAATGAGCGGACTTGCTCATTTTATCCACCACTACCATGATGGCGTCATTATGTTTAGTCGATGTTGGTAATTTGATGATGAAATCCATGGAGATGGTCTCCCATTTCCATTCCGGGATTGGTAGAGGTTGTAATAATATTGTTGGGTGTCAGTGTTCTGCTTTAACCTATTGGAATTCTATGCATTTGGCTAAGTACTCAGCTATGTCTTTCTTCAACCCAGGCCAACAAAATTGTTTCCTGGTGGCTATGATCATCTTCTGGTATCATGGATGACCAGTATATGGTATTTTATGTAGTTCATTCATTATGAACCTCTTCAAGTCATCACAATCTAGAATATACAATATGTTTTTGTAAGTTAGCAGACCTCCATCTATCCTCTTGTAGCTTTCATACTTTATCCCTGTGGGTTCTTGCTCCATGTACGAGGTCACGGTCTGGAAGAATGTGTCTGTTTCTTATGCATTCCTGACTCTTTCCTTGATATTCATCTCGCAGGTGCTCACCGTTGTCAGGTGAATTGTTTTCATACTTCTGCTAAGGGCATCGACCACCTTATTTTCCTTTCCCTTGATATGTTTGATTTCGAAATCAAACTCACTAAGAAATCCCATCCACCTAGCTTGTCTAGCATTGAGTTTTGGGTGGTCAAATAGATATCGCAATCCATAGTGGTCTGTCATAAGTACAAATTTCCTTCCCAGGAGGCAATGCCTCCACATTTTTAAGGCATGCACTATGGTGGCCAATTCTAGATCATGGGTCACATATTTGACTTCGTGCTCATTCAATTTTTGGGATTCATAGAAAACTACACTTCCTCCTTGCATAAGGACTCCTCCAAGCCCTTCCTTGCAGGCATCTGTGCACAGGAGGAAGTCAGCTTCGGGATCAACGATCTTCAACATGGGTGCGTAGGTCAGTAGATGTTTTAGGGATTGAAATATTTCTTCACATGCTTGTGTCCACGTGAATTTAGCTTCCTTCTTTTGGAGGGTAGTGATTGGACAACCAATCTTGGAGAATCCTTTTATAAATCTCATATAGTATCCTGCTAAGCCTATAAAAGATCTGATATCTGAAACATCCTTTGGGTTAGGCCATTCCATGATAGACCTGATCTTGTTAGGGTCTACTGCTACTCCTTCTTCAGATATGACATGGCCCAAGTAATGTATTTGCTTCTGGAAAAATTCACACTTGAAAAATTTGGCATAGAGCTGATGTTATCTTAGCACTTGAAGCACAAGTCTAAGATGTTCCTCATGTTCCACTCTACTCTTGGAGTAAATTAATATATTGTCAATAAAAACTAGTACAAATTTGTCTAGGAATTTGCTGAGCACATTGTTCATCAAGCACATGAAAGTGGCAGGGGCATTGGTTAATCCAAATGGTACTACCACAAAATCATAGTGACCATATCTCATCCTGAAGGCAGTTTTGTGGATGTCTTCACCCTTGATTCTGACTTGATGGTATCCAGATCTCAAGTCAATCTTTGAGAATATGGAAGCACCTCCCAATTGATCAAACAGGTCATCGATTATGGGTAAGGGGTACTTGTTCTTTATGGTTACCTTATTGAGTTGTCTATAATCTATGCACAGTCGGAGGGTACCATCTTTCTTCTTTACAAACAGAACTGGTGCTCCCCATGGAGACACGCTGGGCCAGATATAGCCTTTGTCCATCATTTCTTTTAGTTGTAATTTAAGCTCAACTAGCTCGGGTGTGCTCATCCTGTAGGGTGTCCTAGACACTGGCACCGCTCCTGGTGCAAGTTCTATCGAGAAGTCAATGTCCCTTCTCRGAGGTAGACCYGGTACCTCTTCCRGAAATACATCTCTATATTCTCTTAGTGTGGGGTGGTCTTCGAGGCTTGGTTTGTCATCTTCAACTGATTCCAACACCTGTATCGCATAAAGTGGACATCCCTTTCTGCAATACTTTCTCATTTGAAGGGTTGGTACTCTTCTCATCGAGATAGGTTTTTGGATCCCTCAAAGGGTTATCCTTCTTCCTTCTTCACCTATACATTCTAAGGTTTTATGGTAACAGTCCAGTCTGGCTTTATATGTGGCTAGTCAGTCTGTACCAATCAACAGGTCATATGATCCTAGGGGTAGTATGTTAAGGTTTTCTTGGGTGGGGAATTCACCCATTGTGAATTGGCAAGCTGGTATGAACTTCGCTACCTTTCTTTTGGTGCCAGTGGCTAACTGTACCAACCATGGCTTGGCATGTTTATGTGGCTGTAATTTACACTTATCAATAGCCTTAGGACCTATATAACTCAAATTTGAACCAAAGTCAATTAGAATAGACACTAGATGGTTGGTGATCATACCTTCCATCTCCACCACTGAAGCTTGGTGGTCAACTTGTTTATTATCCAAGGATGCATAGATTTGCAGCACACTCTTGGAAAAATAATTGACAGTGGTATCTTCTTGAACGTTGTAAATTCTCTGAATGTTCTAATGTTGGTGCGGGCAATCCATCAGTAGATGTTCTTCTCCATAACCCCAACATTTCAAGGGTTCTCTCTTTGGGTTATCAATCTTTCCTAGGGTAGATCCAGAAGGTTTATTTCTGCTCCGGGAAGGAAATAATTTCCAGTGTACACTTCGAGTTGGGAAGCTCATCCTTGAGTCCTTTTTATAGTTTTTAAATCTTGGGGATTTAAACCCCTTTTTATGGAATCCTGAACTATTCTTCTGTTTCCAGCCTTCGCGAGGTTTTGTCCGATACCCCAACTGTTCATAACAATTTATTTCCTTTCGGACAGTGTCTTCTATTGTCTTTAGCTCGTCAAACTCAATCATGTTCTAATAGTCCTTAGGTAGTCCATTGATGAATCGTTGCACCTTTTCCTTTTATGCTTTTATATAGGGTACGTACCTCAGTAGCTCAAGGAATCTTCTGACATAGTCATCTATGGTGAGTTTCCCCAGCTTGAGTTCATAGAATTCTTTAGTCTTTTTGTCGAAATACTTTTCCGACAGATACTTCTTCCTGAAATATTTCTCAAACCGTTCCCAAGATAGGTCCGCTTCATGAATCCCTTTTACATTATTAATGTCTTCCCACCAAATGGAGGCCTTTCCATTCAAGTTGAAGGTGGATACTCGGGCCTTCAAGTTTTCTGAGAAGTCATGGACTCTGAAATACTTCTTTAGTCCAATCAGCCAGGCCTCTGCTTCCTCCCCCTTCTTTATTTCACCGTCAAAAGACGGTGGTTTGGCCTTCTTGAATTCTTCAAGATTATGACTTTTGGAATGCTTTCGTTTCTTCCATTTTCTTCAGGAATAAGAACTAGTTCTGCTACTAGAAGATCCCTCCGAGTCCCCAATTTCTTTTCTAGAGGAATATTCCGACACCTGTCCCTTATCTATGGGGTGGACCTTTCTCGATGTTCCCTTCCCAGTGTGGCCACTTAAAATACCACGTTTTTCGTATCTCAGGTGGACTTCGACTTTTCTTTGTCTGTCGTCGGTCCACATGACTGGTGTCAGGTCCATGCTGCAATTGTCTTTGTATGTCGGTTAAACTCTATAGCAAGACTGCATTAATTTTTGTTTGCTTCCCTTGCTATTTTATCAACCTCTCGTCGTTAGCCTTGCAGCTCTGTAGTTCGACCATGAGGCTTCTCACAGTCTAAGCTAGATCTGGAGGGGTCTCTACCGCTCTCCTTTCGTCAGACTCTTCATCTTTATTGTGGGATCCATCCCCCACTTCGTGGTGCATCACCATTCTATGCGTCCATAGTTTTCCCACGATTGATCGTCCGCTTGTGTGCAGAAAAAACACTTGTTGTTAGTCAATATTTATATTCATTTATAACCAGTGCATAATTCATATATATATATATATATATATAATTTTCTTTTTTTTCAAATGCATACACACAATAGGAATTTTCATTCTTAACTCTGAATTTTGATAAAGGGGTTAGGATAGAGGGTTACTCCTTTTAAGAGTACTTCAAATGGATTGTCTGCGCAACTCATTCATGAGCCTAAGCAAACCAAGTGTTGTAACCATGCTCTGATACCAATTTTTCAAACACCCACTACGACAACCTAGATTTTTCATCCTTTTTCTTCGAGGGAAAAAATCCCTAAGAATTCTATGGGGCCTAGCGTAGACTCTCCCTTCCCTTATCCTCCTCCAAACAACCACAACCTGGCCTTAATGAAAGCGCCTTTCGCAACTTGCGAGTTGGGAGTCAAGACTCTTGACTCCCCTTTCTCCAAACACCGATACCCACAATACGATACAGGTATGGCTCCCTCCTCACTAACGCCTGCTACCTGTAAGGCTAGGCCAAACACTAGCACCACTCACAATTTCTCTAGTTGAGGTGCTGATCCCTCATGCTCCTCCTTTGTGAATCCTCGAGACACGAGAGGTCAATGTTACGTGGACTCTGCCAAAGCGACGCGCACATGCCACTTGTCTCCTTCACTGTACCCTTCTCATGAGCTCTGTTTCCGCCGCTTGTCGCATGTGACCTCGTCTCTCGGTGTTTTGTGGCCTTAGCGATCAAGGTGAAACTTCTTCATCCTGTGAAACCCTGATCCACAATAAGTCAACAATGGGTTGACTCTTTCCTAGGTGAAAAGTGTCCACCACTAGCTACCCGCTTCCACCTTCCTCTGGGAACTTGTTGTTATGCCACTTGTCAACCACACGGTTCCCACTTACGGATGGGCCATGTGTTTTCACGAGCCCTCGACACTCGGCACTTTGCGAATTCTACAATCGAAAAGAAACTCTCTCAACTTCCGCACCCCCGATAGGCGATAACCACGAAAGTTATGATCCCACGATTCTCCCATGGCCTAGATCCAACGACCATGATCATGTCACGATGTCGTGAATCGTGAGTTCGTGAAATCCTACTGTTGACCACCCCAAGTCGCAAGTCATCAAAATGCTACCCTCCTACCGGTGAAAAGGCTAAGATCGACGGTCAAGGGAGCTCCGTCATATCCTTGGATCTACGATCCTAGATCCCATCGCTACTTGTGAAGGATGAAAAGGGTTGAGGTGTTAACGCCTGCGCTCCTTCTCTAGATCCATCAGTCTTGACAGATATGGGGTATTTCTGAAAGGATTCCAATCGTTCATCTACCAAACGATAGGGTACTCTCTCTCTATAATTGGACTCACTATCCCTTCTAAGCTTGAGTCACAAAATTCAACCTCTCGGGGCTTCAAACTCCCACGACTCTGAGACCTTAGAGAGATACTCTTTCTTGCATAAGGTTTCCAGGTCTAGATCGCATGAATCCTTCAGACGGTTCTTGGGCAATCGTCCTTGATCTTAGTCGAGTCTCTGGGTAAAGGTTCGGCATGGTTCCAAGGTTTATGGGGTAATCCCCAGGGAAGAGTACTCTCGAGGAGCCTTCCCAAAACATTATGAGACTCAAGCAAACAAGACGATTCTCAGTGGAACGAACTCATGCCCCAAAATTAATCCTTTGTATAGAAACCGAATATGGTATGTAAGTATACACATGCATCCATTATTTCCAGTCTAAAACACCAGGCAATCATTCTACACATAAATTATTATGGGCATATAAACATAAGTATGTATTCATGATATTCAGTTCGAAATACAGGGTATAAAACACTTATCAGATCTACCAGGCGTGATGGAACTACTGAGAGGGGTGCTTGTTTCCACCCAATTGTAGGCTCAGTGACTCCAACCAGATTTACCACTAGCCACCCCCGATCTAGACCACGATGCTTTAAGGTTTAGTCTCCTACTTCCAGCTCAATGGAAGTCAAGGATGAAGGTTACTCTCCTTCTCCTGATACAAAAAAATAATCCAGGATGAAGGTTACTCTCCTTCTCCTAATATTCAAAACTCCCTGCATTTCCAGGGTTTTCTCCAGTTCTCTTCCGCGATCCCCGTCACGCGCACTCTTCTCCTCCTTACCACATTTCCTCTCTTGCCAATTTTGTCTGCAAGGTTGTGTGTGGTGAAAATTTCACCGTCCGTGGTCATGTTTGAGGGCTCTTACGGATGGGTTGTTCACCCCCATCACCTCATTAACTCTTGAGGAGCCTCCCCACATACCAATCTGACGGGGAATCCATTCCAGGATCAGAGAGTTTCTTTATTTTTTGAGCAAGTATAAATCGGTACGGTACTGGCTTGGTGGAAGTTAACGCAACCATTCCAGGTCCCTCCCACCACCTCTCATTAGCCATCATGGTATATTTTAGCACATCCCTCTCCCAGCAGTCATGCAACACATATTGATAACATAATTTACATTCATCGACCTTGTATACAAAGGTCCGTCAAATCAAACATTCACATCTTAGAGTTTTCCATAGTTATTTTTACAGACTAGGGGAAATAGGGTGTTACAGCTGCTATTGGCATGCCCTCTTTCATGGCCTCCGCTTGTGGCTTCTTAATCTCTTCCATTATTGGTGTAGAGCTCACCGATGTTACCTCTGGGGATGGGATCTCATCGATATCGACTATCTCCGGCTGCTGCTTCTCGTTTTCTTCCAGCAGTCCTTGTGACCTAGTTTGAACTGTGGTCGATCTGGTTGTCTAGCCTGGTTCGGTGGAATTCGGTGGTGCCATAATGGTGATTTTCCCACATTTGTTGATTTTGAAGGACTGTGGTGAGCTCTGTGGTCTCTCTTTGTCCCTTCGGGCTGTTGTTGCTCTCTCTTTGTTCTCCTATCATGAATAGACTAGATTCTTCTATACTCGCATGTTGTATGGGCTTGTCATGAATATTATCGAGGAGGATTCCTCCATGATGTGATTAATGCACCATAACTATGGGTTCATTTCATATATGGCACTTCTGTACTTTCCATTACGCTTACTTTTTTGTTTCCAGTTGGCGTGTTTAATGTGATGGTCCCTCAATCCTTATCATGCCTTAATTCCACTTAGTATTGTCCTGTCATCCTTCTTTTTCCATCTTTCTTTTTCCTGCTCATTTTTATTTGGTATAAAACCGTTGTTCTTTCCTTTGCTGCATTCGTGTTTTGAGTGTTCTTCACACTTTTCAGTTTTTTTTTTTTTTTTACTGCGCGGTGGGTGGTTGTCTGTCCTTATACAGCGTCAATCGACTCCCATTGATCACTCCTCTAAGGTTTGCGCCTGATAAATCTATTAACTTTACAGCTCCACCGTCTGTTACAGATTTTACCTCATATGTTCCTAACCAATGCATTGTCATCTTTCCTGGGTGCTGAAACGATTTGTTCTCATAGAGAAATACTAGATCTCCTTCCTTGAAAGTCTTCTTCTTAATATGTCGATCGTTCCATGCTTTGTCTCTGGCATTCTTCACTTGTTGATGGAATCCTACTAGGATTCAGTCTTCCTCCATTGCTAACAGTTGGTTCAATCTTTCTTGTATTGTGTGGCATTCTTTCATTTGTGTGATAGCTTCTACGCGTAAGATGGGTACTAAAACTTCTAATGGCACTATCGCTTCTTGGTCATAGACTAGTTTGAATGGTGTGTGCCCTGCCAAATTCTTATATGTCATCCTATATGACCATAATATTGTTGGTACTTTGAGGTCCCGGTCATCTCTGTTGACATTACAGATCTTTGTCAGTGCATTCTCTAGAATTTTGTTGAAGGTTTCTACTGTGCCATTCGCCTGTGGATGATATGGTGTGATTTTATGGTGGTGGAATTCAAACTCTTTGAGCATTGCACGAATGGTGTTATTTATGAAATGTGTGCCTTGGTAGCTCATCAAGACTCTTGGGCACCCAAACCTAGTAATTACTTGTTCAAATAAGAAGTGTGCAGTTGTCTTTGTGCTACAGTCTTTTATTGGTGTGGCTTCTGCCCACCTTGTTAGGTATTTTGTCATGGTGATGATGTATCTTGCCCCTGTTCTTTTGGCTGGTGGGTTAATTGGTCCCACAAAATCTATTGCCCATTTATCAAATGCATGTAATGTCACTTGTGGTCGTAGTGACATCTCATCCCTTCTGTTGGGTTTGCCTACCCTTTGACAGACATTGCACCCCTTACTATACTCTTTCGAGTCTCTGTGAATCGTTGGCCAGCATAATCTTGCGCGATAGATTTTAATGCATAGTTTCCTCCTGCCAATCCCTCATGGACTTCTGCTAAAATTATTGGTCATTCATTCTCTAACACATACATTCGTAAAATGTTATCTGCACCCATTTTATATAGATGTCCTGCGATCAGTTGATAGTCGATTGCGCGAACTACCAGGTTCTTCTTCTGCACAGTGGTATATTCTTTTGGCGCGGTACCTGTGCTCAAGTACTAGATGATCATTGCAAAGTAGTCATAAACAATCTATACTGAGAATAAATGGGCATCCAGAAAGTTGTCTTCTAAGTTCATTGGTTCTTCTCCATTTGTGACCCATGATAGGTGGTCAGGTCCTGCATTCAGTTTTCCTGGTTTGACTATTACTTCGAAGTCAAATTATTGAAATAACATTAACCATCAACATATTCTCCCCCCGAACACTGGCTTGTTGACTAGGTATTTTAGGGCTGAGTGATATGTAAACATCTTACAATGTTTCCCCAATAGGTAGTATCTGAACTTCTGCAGTGCATAAACCATAGTTAGGCCTTCTCTTTCCATCGTGTTATAATTATGTTCTTAGTCTGATAGTTTTCTTCTTTCGAATGCTATCGGGTGATCCAAGTCTCCTACTCATGGCTTCGCTAAGATATATCCAAGTGATATCATTGATGGATCTACATGCACATGGAATGTCTTTCCCTAGTCTGGAAATACTAATATTGGTGCAATGATCATATTTTCCTTCAGAGTATCCAGACCGTGTTGACACTCATCGTTCCATTGGTTCTTTGTATCCTTCCTTAGAATTTTTTCCATTGGTGTTATGATCTGCACATATCCTTTTATGAATTTCCTGTAGTATCCCATGTGTCCTAATGTCGCTCGTCGCTAACAGACTGTTTTTGGTGCTATTAAATTAATGATGACTGCGATCTTTGTCGGATCGACCAATAGTCCTTGTTTGCATACTATATGGGCCAATAGTATCCCAAATGGTGTTCCAAATATACATTTCTTTATGTTTAGTGATATCTAACACTGTCTGCATCGTTCTAACATCAAGCGTAAAACTTCCACATGGTTTTTCAACAAACTATAGACTATCCAGTCATCCAGGTATACTTCAAGAAACCGATGGATGAATTATTTAAATGTTGTGATAACCACTCTGAATAATATTGTTGTTGCATTCTTCAGTCCAAATGGCATGATTTTATATTGGTAAGATCCCCATTCCATCACGAACGTGGTCTTGTATCTTTCCTACTATGTTATCTTGATCTGATGGTAGCCTGAGAATCCATCAGTGAATGAGTAAGCTTTGTGTCCCCCCACATTCTCTAACACTTCATCCGTGAATGGTGTAGGGAATGGGTCGTGTAAGCATGCATCATTCAACTTCCTTAGGTAAACACATATCCTAATCCCTCTTCCTTGTTTCTTGTCTTGTATGACCATCGGGCTTATCCATTCTGATTCCTCGATTGGTTCGATTATGCCAGCTTCGAGCATCCGGTCAATCTCCTCTTTAAATTTATGTTTATATATGGAATTTAGTCTATATGGTCGCTTTCTAATCAGTATCACTTCAGGTCTGAGAGGTATCTTCATCTCTCCCATTTCTCCTGCTATGCCCTTCATTTATGTAAATGTTGTAGGAAACAAGTCATTGTATTCGCGAAACAACTCTATGATGCTTTCTACTGTTGGCTCATCCCAGTAGTCTCCAATGCTAGCCATTTTGGGATGTTCAGTTATTTCGATGTTAACTTTATTTACCTTGATTGGCATGGAAAGAACTTCAGATTTTATGGGTGGTCCCTTCACATCTCTTTTGCCTTCTACTTCTTCAATCTGAATGTCGTGCGGGTCATCTTCGTCTGGTGCTTCCTCCTATACATGGTAACATGACAATAGTTCCTTGAATGTCTACTTATTTCACTGTTGTTCTTCGGTAATAAGTTATATTTTCGGTTCTTCAATGAATATGATTCCTCTAGTCTGTTTCGGGGCTGCATCTATGTTGGGGTTCTCATGCTCAAATGAGAAGGTGACGGTAAAGTTCTCTTTCAATGTCTTCCATGTTGTAGTTCCTTTGCGCAATTCCTGATATGTATACTAGTTTGCTGGTATGCCCTCTAAACTGTGAACAAAGTGGTGAGGCCATTCCTCTGGTGGTTTCATTTTCCACAATGCTTTTCACTCCTCCAAGTGTTTTGTTGGTGTCCCTAGTCCTTCATATCTCCGTTGTTTGTTGTTTTTATGTTCTGTGTCGAACCTTATGTGCAGTAACCGCTTACATTGGTACTAGTTTGTGATAATTTCCTTGTGTTCCCCCAACCATCTTGTGGGTGTGGCCTTGAGTGATAAATCCAGTGCTAGTAGCCTCTGGTTCTCTAATACTTCATCTTCATATTGTGTCAAGAATGTTTCCAAATAATTTAGTCCATGGAAACTGGGTGTTTCTTTGATTTCTATGCCTATCCACCGTACTGCGCAGTCTATTCTTGCACATCTTCTTGTGGATACTTCATGTAGTCTCTGCTGCCATTTTTCTAACCCAGTGTCTAAATATGTTGCACATGAAGTAATGTTGTGCCAACTGAGTACCCTGTCTATAGTTGGGTTTACATAATCCTCCTCGTGCATAGTTTTTATGTACAACTGGTCGATCTCCTCTAAGTGGGCAAGTGGGTTCTATGAACCCCTCCCCTTATGATGGATCTAGTGGTTTTATGACCCTGTAATCTCTGGATTCAAATGTCATTTTCCTTGTATTCAAGTTAATTATGGTCATGTTGTTAAATGCCTAATCCAGACCGATTAATGTCGGGTACGGAGTTGTGCCATCTACTATTTTGATGACTTCAAAATCTGCTTTAGTGCACACTCCATCAATATATAATGTTACTCCTTTTGGTCTCCCTATGGGTAGGACCCTATGTTGGTTTGATAGTTTTAATTGGACTTTTGAGTATCCAAATGTTGGATCTCCCATGCATTGTCAGGTTTTCTTGGTTAGCACATTCACTTTGGATCCTAGGTCCAGTATGATGTCTCCCATATTGAAATCCCCAATGTTAGCATTCAGTCTAAATTCCCTACTTGTTCTTCTTCTTGTGTGTAGATGATTGACAATTTTTGGTTCTAGCTTTTGTTCCATATCATTGTTACATTTCTCTAGGATGTTTTGCAATATTTTCACAGATGAAGGATCACTTAACATTTTTATGCATGACTACAAAAAGTCTTTGATGGTACTTACTTGTCCCTTAGGTGGAATTTCGTTGGTATGATCCAATAATGGTGGCATTTCGTATTCTGGGGCTTCATGGGATGGTTGCGCAGTGGAAGTTAGTGTTGTGTCCATATTATGAAATTATTGTATGGCTTCCTTAAAATTCTCCTTTTCTTTGGGTGCATCGAACTACTTCCTTGGTTTGGTGTTCTTATTTACCCATTGGTTCTGTGCGGGTTCCTGTCGGACTGCGTCATTTTTTGTTTTTGTTCCTCCATGAGTGACTATATTGTTGTTCCGTCCATCCTCCCTTGCTTCAGCTGAAATCCATTGAACATTATGATTGTTCTGGTTCCTCTTTTCCTATATCTTTACTAATAGTTTCACGCACTCCTTTGTCTCGTGATCCGATGCGCGACAATACATAAAAGTCATTGGCGGTAGTGGGCATTCCCGTGCATAATGTCCTAGTTGCTGACAATTGTGACATGTGGCTAGTCCTCTGCCACATCTGAAACCTCCTCTAGATCATCCTCCTCCTCAATAGCCTGCTCGGTCCCCTCTCGACGCATTGTACTGTGGTTCCTGATTATACTATGCGGTATTATACTGGGGTTGCGTCGGGTTGTACTGTGGCTGTGCATTATTGTATGCTTGTTGCATAGTATTGAACTGTTGTTGTGCAATGCTGTATGGAGTTGGGGCTTGATTGAATTGTGGCACTACTTGCCCAGTCATCATTTTGGCCTGTACCCTGTATGTGTTTGATTTTCTTTCCTGCATCAGCTCCATAGTTCTGCAATCTTTTTCGTCATGGCCCACTGACTTACAAAAGGTGAAATAAGAATTCTTTGGAACTATCTGGTACTTCTACATCATCGTGCAGTGATAAGAGTCATGACTTGGTTTCTTGCATATTTTGCACCATAATCCTCCCTGTGGTAGCGGGTTTGGCATGCTTGTTTCCATATACTGCGTGAATGTTGGACATTCATTTTTGTGGTGTCCTTCCATCTTGCATGTGGTGCACCAAATGACTTCTTGTTTGTCCTTGTTCTTATTCTGGTTCAACTGAAATGCTAGGTTCTTCAAATCCTCCTTCAATTATTCAATAGTCGGGTTCGTCTGCTGGTACTGTTTCTCTTCTAGCTACAAGGATGCCTATAGAGCCTTGGCCTGCATCTGAAACTTTTTCTGTCGTAAGGGATATTTTAGGTGTGGGAGTGGTGAGTTGACAAACAAGTGTCAATGTTGCATATCAGTCATAAGGTATTTTAACTTCTTGTTTAGTTTCTTGAATATCTGGTCAATATCCCATACAAACTCTCTTGGTTTCTATCTTATCTCGGTCATCTAGTTCATGTACTAATCCTTTGAGCTCGGCTTCTGCAATTCATTAATCAGTAGCTTCTTAATTTATTCCAGTGTCCTCTTCATCCCAGGGGAACTATTCGTGTCTAGATGTATGTACCAGTCTAGTGCGAGATCTCTTAGTGTGATCGCTAGCTATGCAAGTTTGGTATCTTCATCAGTGATTTGTTTTGCCTCCCAGATCTTTGGACAAATGAACAAATGCTTCTTAGGGTATTATATTTCTTCTCCTTGAAATTCTAGTAATCTAATAGTGGGATCGTGTCCTACCATTCTAAATACTAAACTTCTACCTCCGTCGTGTGGGGTAGATACTTGACTAGTACTGCCTGAACTGGCTCCTCCAATTGTTGCTCCTGTGATAGATGTACTTCTTGCTGTCGGACTTCCTCTGAACTTTGGTTGTCTAAACGGTGGTGCTATCTTTGGTGTATTGGTCGTACATGGGTTTATGGGTTCCACACTGACATTAATATGGGAAGGATGACTATCTTCTCCTCCAGTTCTTGGGCCTCTTGTTTTCCTCTCATAAGTTGCGCGCAGGATTTCCTCAATCTGCTCCATAGCCCAGAGATCCTCTACCTCTTCCTCATCACTTGCCAATCCCTCCCTCGCAGCTACGACTCTCTTCTTTGTATTCACCTTGTATTGGTAGGGTACTCCACTATGCGTCGTTCCTGATGATGCCAAGATCCACTTAAGATGGTCGTCATCTATCAAGATCGGGTCCAGGAATTCATCCTCCTTCTTGCCTTTATCCTCTCTCTTTCAGTGCTTCCCCCCTTCCCCCATGCATGCAGAGAAGTATAGATGTCTGATTCCATTGTCATTACCCCTTTGTTATATAGCAATATTTTAATAGAAGTATACAGTGATCGAATGTACCTTCTGTGGGATCTGCATAGAAATTACTTCTCTGCTGCACTGTATGACTTCACTTTCTCGACTGCAAACTCTGTGATGAAGCCTGCCACAATACTGTCAAGCCAAAAGTCGACTACGCAGGTGAATTTGTTGTTCGCCTGTTGTAACTACTCAAACTGTACTGGGGTCCAATATAGCTATCGAATCTAGTTCATCACGTGGTTATCTTTCACCCTTAGTATCCACTCCTGCAGTAGGTGGGCAAAATCACAGAAAAAGACTTCATGTAAATCTGTAAACACATATTTATCTAGATATTTGTGAGGTGTGATGTTAGGGTTTCTATTGTCTTTCTGGGCAAACTCTAGCTCTTTAGTTCTCAACTAGCCTTCGATTTCTGCTTTCGTGGAGTTCGACGGTCTCAACATTCCCTTCTAGTGGCTCAACGGTCTTCTGGTTTCACTCATTATTTTCTCATGCATTCTATCTCATCTACTCATTCCTCTCTTGTTCCTCTTAACACGACAATGGAACTATTTGTTGGCTTAAATGAATTGTTCTTTCCTACTACCTACGTTGTTGACCCAGGGTTCATATATTTAAACGTACCAATAAAGACTAAAATTATCGTCCCTTCTAGTAAACCAGAAGGAAACATAGTACACAGAATGCACTATGCAGTCTCACCCGAGATAGCTTTAAATGGGGGGCTACAAGACTCAGGTGTTTACGACCTAGGATTGAGTATGAGATATGGGATTTGTATTCTGAATCATTTATTATAACTTGTGTTACAAACTACTATTATTCTCTTTTATATTTTGACCTCTGTGGCATCTTTTCTTGATATCCCAACAACAATTAACCAAGCAATATAATAACTCATTCATTCATTACACACAGTGTTTAACTACTAAAAATATGACAAAGATATGCATGCATTCATCATGTTAAATAGGTATTACTGTGGTTCACCCCCTCCTAGGCTATGTCCACAAATATTTGGCTCTTAGCTCTTTTATTATGGTAGTTCTACAATTCTCGAGCAATGTGCTTACAACTCTCCTCAGATGGGTAAGATCTATATGAGGCGAACTAGACTGCACCAGGTTCCTCGGCCTATGATCTAATCCTCAAGATCTACCTTCTCTTCTCCGCTCTAGTTCAAACTCTTTACAAAAGTAGTTCACTTAATCAAAACCATTACATACCATATCAAACTCTAAAAAGGTAGCAAAATCCAATCCTTTCTATGATACCTGCGTATCTATATTTATATCTATCAGACTCTTCATCCATTTACACAGAAACCTTACAAAAACCCTAACCCTATTGTCGTTAGGTCTTCCTTCTCTGCATGCGTGCTTTGCTTCCTTTCATATTTTGCCTCCTTCTTGAATGCATGCGTGTTGTGCTTCTTACCAGTTGACGATTTCCTCTTGCATGCTTTCTTTCCCATGATTTCTCTTCTAGTTGTCATTCTTCTTCATGCACACGTTCTTTCCCACTTCGGCCTGCTTCCAACAATCATACTAATGGGTTTTGTGCCTCTGTTATCTTCTCAATCACCTCATGCAACTTGACTACTTCTCTGCAGTCCTGCAACATGTTCTTTTGTTCTTGTTTTAATCTCTCGACCCAACTTCCTTATTTGTGCACCTTCTTCCATATCCTTGTTGATTCTTTCAAAATGGCTTTGTGTAAGTCGAATAGATGTTTATTGGAGATATTTGTCGGGTTGAACATGGCTTCGACTACAATTCCTAATGGGTTGTTTGGGAAGGTCGCTTTAATAGTGATCGAAGGCGCCTTCTTCTTCTTTTTTTCTGCATATTTTGACGGATGGCCCTCTTTTGACATCGCATGTTGCATTGTTGGAATGTTATGTTCACATGTTTGTTATTTTTCTTCCTCTTCTTGCTGCATTTTTTTCACTTCTATGTTCACCGTGTCCTAAGTATCCTGAGTTGGCCCTTTTTTATTATTCTGCTCTAACTCTATAGGATTGTCCTCGGGGAAGTTCCTCTCATTCTGTGGGCTTTCTAGAATTTATGTTTGTATGCCTAGGATTTCATTGTACGAATCTACTTCCTTAGTACTTTGGTAAACATTGACTTGTTGTGTTCCTGATATCTGTAAAATGTCTTCTTGTTGATCCAATGCCTCGAATAGATGAACCACTTTTTTTGTGTCTAGTTGGTTGGCTCGCATGCTTGTACTGACTCAACTGGTTGATGTGGTGAATTATGTTCTCTAGCCGAATGACATTGTGTCGAATCAGTTTCAATTTCCTTGACCAAATCATGTTGCTTTATGTTAAGGGTTTCTATCTCAACATCATCCATATCAATTGGTTGATGTGATTATGTTACTTTCAACGACTCGGTGATTATGAGATGCCTTTTATTTTTCTTTGTTGGGAGTTATTCTATGATGGTTATTGTCTTTGCTAGAGGTGATTCCCTAGTTAGTTCAATTGTCACATTGTGTGTCCTTTTTTTACTTGGTGTTTCTTTTGGTCTTATCTCCCATTCTTTCGTGCTTATAGTGACCTTTGTGAGGCTGACATAAGTAGTTGTTATTTCTAGGTTTTTCTATCTTTTTTCCTGTCTCGTTTCGATTTGTCTGATTGTGCTCTTGATGTTTTTTTCCTATTGCTTTTGTTCCTTAGCTTTCTGTAAATCTTCCTTCATTTGTGGTCCCACTCAGTATCTGTATATTTTCTTCATGGCAGTAGTGTCTTGTCACATTTTTTTTTATCTTCTCGGTAATATTAGTACTAATGCTTTCCATTTTCTCTTGGATGATGGGGTCGTTGAAGTCGATGCCCTCATTCGATTGGAATTCTTCTCTCCAAATTTCCTCTATGTCAATATCTAGTGCTTCTTCCTAGGAATCCTTCATCCCCTTATTATTTTTGGTCAGTTTCTTTCTTTTACTAGGGACGGATTTGCAAGTACAATTGGTAGGGCTTGTAAATATTTGACAAAAGGAATTGTATAAAGAGTTTCTTCTCTTTCTTCTTCTTTCCCCCCATTGGTCAGTGGTAATACTATAGGTACACATGTTTGTTGTGCATCAATCAGAATATCTAGGTCCTGGTTGATTTTTCTCTCTAGCTCTGTGAAAATTTATTCCATTGTTGGTTGGTAGTGTAGTTCTTTTGGCTTTGGTGTCGACGCAACTCCACACCAAATATTTTTGTAGTCAAGTTCAAGTTGAATATGACAGGGTTTTGGTAATGCACGATGGACTACTTGTTTGAACCACCATCCATGTGTACTATCTTTCAAGCCTGCAACCCATAGTCGAAATATCTCTTGTGGTGGAAGTGAGTTTGAGGTACCAGTATGATTAGATGAGAAGAATATGTACTTCTCCATTGTTGGGACATTTTTATTTGTAAATGTTGGTTCTTCGACATGACCGTATTGTTCCATTGCTATCTAGATTAGTAATGAAGGAAATTTGATGGCCTTTCCTGAATCTTGAACTTTCTTGTAGTTGATTTTGATCACGTCGGCTAGGTGTTATTCCCAATTGAACCGTTTTGCATTATGATAGACTTGTGCTATCGCTTCGACCATTTTCATTTTTACATCTGATGTCTGACCTACTGGTGTGAAGCACAATTATATTATTATTGCAGTCCAACGGTCTCTTAAGTTAGTAATTTTATTAATCAATAACAACTTATAATTTTTGTCTATCATCGACCCCATAAAAAATTGCATCCAGTCATTGGTGTTGGTCAACTTCAGTACTTTGGCTTATGTCTTCGGAATACCCATGATTCAGTAGATAAATCCACTTGTTATTTCTATTGGTTGATCTAGTCAAAGGTGTCCTTGATGATATCGACTAACAATGAACTGTGTTTCTTCTTCCTTCCAACGACCCATGTTGGCTATTTGCGGGAATCTTGGGATGTGTTGAATTCCTGTTTTTTCTAGGAATTCAGTTTCTACTTTCCATCTACCTTCCTTCATTGTAAATTCTATGAATTTTAGCGAGTGTTTTCTCCAATATTCTTCCTCCATATTCTATTGTCACATATTCTGCATCTGGATTTGTAGTGACGTCACATTCAATCTATAAAAAAAAAATCTTGGTATTGAACCTCCCATTGTGCCATTGACTTGACCTCTCATCCTTGGCATTTGTCGATCTTGATAACTAGTTTCAGGCAAGGTTGGTGAATTTATGGGTTCAGTCGGTTGTGTGCTCTTCTCTATACTTAACTGTGGGGGAGAAAATTCACAGTGTTCTTCGAGATATATAGATGGTAGTGAGAGCATCGGGTTCGATGCTTCCATTTGTTCTCGTATTCCATGCTCTTCCATCATAACTATTGGTGGTACGAGTGAGTTGAGTGAGTGGACGTTTGTATCATTTCTCAACTAGCATTTGTGTATGTCTCGTCGGTTATTAAATTCAATATATTTTGATTGATTGTCGCACATATCAGTGTAATCATCATTTATGTGAGTGGTTGCGCAACATTCATTTCCATGTTGTTGGTCATTAATTCTCTCATTGGACCTTACCTGTTCGAAATTAAATGCGCTTTCTCTGATGACGTTGGTGTCTCCTTGATTGACATTGTCCTAGGCTTGACCATGGGTTGCTTTGTCTCTCCATTCTAATTTATTGTTGATTTTATTTAGTGCTATGGTTGTCCTTTAAATAATTTACCTTTTTGGTTTCATATACATGAATTTTTCTAACTATTTTTGTTTTGTTTATTAGATTTAATCAAGTTTTATTTCTCATAAGTATGATTAGTCGGTTTAGTTGGTTCATGTTGGAAATTCCCTGCTATATCTTTCCAACATGGTTCTTTTCTTTTACACATCGTACTTCTTTAGACGGACACCATTAATTAATTTCTTAAATGGTTGCCCCAATAATGTTATGAGTTGGACTACTCCAGTTAGTCGAATATATTCTACAACATATGGCCCAAGCCATGTTGTCTCTAATCTTCTGGGTTTGACTTTTATGCGACTGTCATATAATAAGACTAAATCTTCGTCTTTTATGTCTTTTTTATTTATGTGTAGATTGTGTCATGATTTATGTTGTTGCTTATAAACCTCTTGGTGATGTATTTCTATTAATATTTCTTCTTCCAGCTTGTTTAATTGATACAGTTGGTCGTTGACACTTTTTCTTTCATCAAATTTGGCTACAGCTGCAACTCTGTCGGAATTGATCCAAAATTGTAAAGGGATAACAACTTCTTGTCCATAGACGAGCTTGAATGGAGTATTCCCAGTAGACCATTTGTATGTTGATCTATATTCCTAGAGGATTGTAGGAATCTTGTCATCCCAGACATCTTTGTTTATGTCGCAAATCTTTGTGAGTCCTTTGTGTAACATTTTGTTAAATGATTTGACTGCCTCATTTTCTTGTGGGTGATAAGCTGTCGTTTTTCTATGTTCGATTAAAAACTTTTCCATTAGGAATTTAATTGTTTCATTCATGAAGTGAGTTCCTTGGTCTCTTATTAGTGTCAAAGAATGACCAAACTTTGTAATTATATTCTCGTAGATGAATTTTGTTTCTACCTCTTTAGCACAAGATTTTATTGGCTCAACTTCTACCCACTTGGTCACATATTTGACCGCATTAATGATGTATTTAGTGTCAGTTCATCTTTCCCTCTGTGAAAAGGGCCTGACGAAGTCGATAACCTAGATTTATAAAGCTCGATTGGATTTTATTGAACTTAGTGGCATTTCATTTTTCCATATAGGTTGTCCAAGCCTCTGACAACTATCACATTTTCTTACTTGGTCTGGACAGTATTTATATAGATTCAACCACCATAGGCCTGCTTGTAGTATCTTTCTGACTGTTGTGCCAGCTTTAAAATGACCCTAGATTTCTCTTGCATGGGCTTCATTGATTATATCATCCATTTTTTGTTTTGGCACACATCTTCTTAAAACATTATCCATTCTCATTTTGTGTAAATATTCGTTAATGATTGTGAAAGGTGCAACATTTAGGGTTAGGGATTTCTTTTTGTTTGTTGGGATATCCTCTGGGACCTTTCCTTCTTCTAGGAAATTGGAAATTTCTTCTAAATATTTAGGGGAAAATTCGACTCGAAATAAGTGTGCATCGGGAAGATCATCGTCAATGTATGTTGGGTCTTTTCCTGTTTCTAGTAATGATATGTGATCAGGTCAAACATTCTTTTTCCTTGGTTGTATAATATGTCAAATTAAAATTCTTGAAATAAAAGTAACCATCAACAAATATTTCCTTGATGGACTAGTTTATTGACCAAGTATTTCAATAATGATGGCTTGTAAAAAATATGAAGGGACTTGCAGGTAAGTAAGGACGAAAATTTTGTAGAGAAAATATCATTGATAGGGCTTCCCTTTCCATAGTCTAATAATTTATTTTTTCCTTTTTAAGTTTTCAACTTGCATATGCATTTGGATGATCCATTGTGTCATCATATGGTTGTGCTAATACTCACCCGAAAACTACATTGGACGCATCAACATTGACATGAAATTTTCTCAACCAGTGTGGAAATTTTAGAATGGGTGTGTAATGTCCCCCACCTCCTAGAGAGGTGATAGGAGACTCAGTGGCCTGGGCACCCCCACTAGGTCATAGTCTCACACTGAGGGGGGAAAAAGTCAAGAAGTTAAAAGTTATATTTTTAAGTTGACTTAAGAAAGGAAAAGGATAAAGGAGTAAAACAACTCAATAGAAGAATAGAAGATTAACCACGGGGAGTTAACCTAACTCAAAAAGAAATTAGAAGGAAAAGTATAAGTAAAAATTTTGAAGTGCCTATTGCTCATTCTAGTTTTGGATTAGCATTTGCTATTTCTCTTGAGCATTAGGTTTGGGGTTGTTGTACAAACCCTTGTGAACTTCTTCCAGTGAAATATCCACTCACCTTGTTCCACATCACTTGAGGTCTAGAGGATGAAATACTCATCCACACCATTCTAGTCTCGACCCATATCCATCTAGCGCTTCAAAAGGTAGCGAAATTCGTACTATTCTTGTGTTTCCAGTGAGGGTGCACCATCATCTAGAGGAGGGTTAGATCGGCTTATCCACGAGGGCTGGGGCCATTTAAATGATTGGGTTTTGTTTGCAAGAAATGGGACCATCGATTTGAGGATTTTTCTAGAGGTTATCATCATTCTACTTTATTCCTTGAGGTGCGATCTTGGAACCATAAGGGGCGTCTGTGGTCCGATGAAACTCATATCTAGGAGGTACGCTTGAAGATGAGAAAACGAAACTTCTTCCTGGGATTCTCATAGCCCGATCTATATTATTAGAGACTTTCAGAGCATTTGGAGACCTCATTCATCAGGGCCGAACCAACTAGGTTTTCAGTCATCCAATGGGGGCCAAACCAGGTAGCGTTTCAGTCATCCAGTGGGGTGCACCATTCAGTGGAGAATTCAGATCTACGGGGTTTGAGAGTGGATTTGGGAATTTGGACATCTGGGTTTTCCTTACAGTTGCCCGATCTATCATTTGGCATATTTATCGGGATGATTGGACACTTTTGGTAGCAGGGAAGAATTATTGAGGGCCTCAGCATTCTAGAAGGACATGGCACTTTCCATCTTGGAGGTTGAGCATTAGTACATCTCAGATCTACTTGATTCAGTTTTCATTGTATATCCAGCCTTTGGAGGCTTATTTTGTATTGTTGGGAGCATTTTGTAGCAGCTCATATCTATTTCTTGTATGGCCATCTAAGGTTTATTCCAGATCGACCATCTATTGTATTGATCTTACATTGCTCATAATAAAAAAGGTCAGATCTTTGCTTGTGCTTCTACATATTGAATATATTGTGATCTCCATGTGTTGATGAATCTTGTATGCACTTAATAACTCAATACATTAGTAGTAGTTAGTGATTCCAAGAAAGAATTTGGCTTGGTATCATTACAGGGTGCCTTGACCAACTTCTTCTTTAAGAATTCGAAGGATTACTGGTTGTCTTGGCTCCATTTAAATTCAACATATTTTCGTAAGATCTCATCAATTGGGAAGGTAATTTCCGAGTAGTGGTGTATAAACTTCCTATAATATCTAGTGTGTCCCAATAAAATTTTGATTTGTTTTTTATTCACAGAAGGTTTTAGATAAAGGATAATTTTAATCTTTACCATGTCGACATTTAACCAGGATTCCAATAGGTGTGGAAAATATACATTTCCTGATTTTTAAAGATAGTTGAATTTGTCTGCAGCGTTCTAGCATACGTCGAAGCCATTGTATGTGATTTTTGAATATACCAGATATTGTCCAGTCCTCAAAGTATACAACCATGGTTTTAAAGATATACTCTTGAAATGGTTTAATCACTATTCTCGAAAAAACTGTTGATGCGTTCTTCAGTCCAAATGGCATTACTCTATGGGTGAAAGATTCAAATTCCGAGACAAATGTTATTTTTGGTTGATCTTATTTTTCTATTGGCACTTGGTTATATCCCGAGAACCCATCTGTGAATGAATAACATTCATGACCAGTGGATTCATTGATGATTTCATCAGAAAATGGGGTGGAGAATGGATCTATCACAGTCTGTTTATTGAGTCCCCGGAAATTGACACAAATTCTTAATTTGTTGGGATCATGTTTCTTTGGTTGCACTACCATGGGACTTGCCCATTCTTCCTTGTCATTTGGGTAAATAATGCATGCTTGTAGCATTGCTTCAATCTCTTTTTGGATGATTGATTTGTATCTATGCGCTAATTGGTACGATTGTTTTTTTATTGTTTTTTCCACTGGAATAAGTTCAATCTTCATTTCTCCCATTTCCTCTACAATTTCTTTAAAGTCCTTGTAGTCGCGTGAAAAAACGTCTTGATATTATTTTAGTAGGTTGACTATACTTAATGTAGCTCATAGTTGAGTATGGAGAAATTCAAAAAGGAAGAGATAAATATGATTATGGATATTCATACCAAGGATTCAAAATCAAGCCATAGCAAGATTCTAGGGAAATTGGCAAAAATAAGATGAGTGATGAAGAGTTTGATATAGAAGTTGTTCAGTTAAAAGAACATATCAATGAAATGATGAATCTATTATAGAAGATATTTGAACAAGACCAAAGATATGAATGGACAATAAATAAGAAGGTCAAGTGGCCCATCAAACAATTGTATGACATGAAATTGAGGCACGGGTTGAGTTTCTAGTTGAATATGGAAGAAGACGAAACAATTCACATTTTTTAACCAGAGAAAGGATCACTCCTTGGAGAGGATGAAGATGATAATGGGAGAATTTCTAAGAGTGTCAAGAAATGTTTGGGAATTTTATATCAACAGAAGAAGATAAATCCAAAAGTATCAAATGATGCCCAAGAGTCTCATGGATTTGATACTAATTGTTTGTGTGTGATTGCAGGTTATGCAAGTGCTGAAGATAAGAAACCACTAACAATTTTCATTAAGAAAGACAAGGATGAAGGATTTCCTCATGAAGGCATAGAAGAGAGACATACCAAGAAACAATACATAAGAGAGGAAGAGACAACATTATGTCATAAAAGATGTCAAAGGAGGAACTATACACAGTCAAATAATGAAAATGTTGAAGGAAGAGTGCAAGAACGTGTTGTAAAAATGACCAAGATAATATTGTCTTATGAAGAAAACCACGAGGACGTCAAATAAATTGACAAAAAAAATTATGGTGTAGTACTAATAGATATGGATGAATAATTGATATTTTTGGAAGAATGTCTAGTGAATCCCAAGGATGGGAAATCTTGCACAAATATTGCAGATAGAGTTCAAGTCAATCCTAAGTAGTATTCAAGAATGCATAGCAAGGAAAAGACACATAAAGCATCAAGAGAGGCAGAAGAGTCTTTAGTTTTTCAAACTAATTATTTATTTAAGAATGTATTTTCTATTACAAAAGTAGAACAAGACTCAGTGCTAGTAAATTTTGATGATGAGTTACAATTTATTGAAGAATGGTTGGAAAATTCTATGTCTGGTAAGAAAAAACAGATGTTTGAAGAGCCTCATATTGTTGTTGAGCACAACATAAATCAGTAGGTCATAAAATAAAAGGATGAAAATTTTTATTGGGGAAATAGAAACAAGGAAATGGAATGGTCCATATAAAAATTATATGAGGAAAAGCTTGAAGAGAATTGGAGTGAGACAATTGATATTTTGTCATTTTCACAGCAAGGAAGTGTAGATAAAGGGATTGTCTTGAAATAAAATAATGAGATTGAGAGTGAAAAGTGTAATCAATAGGTTGTAGAAGAATTTAATGCATATGAATAGGCAACAGACTACACATTTGTAGTAGAAAAAAAGGAAGACAATGAAGTTGTAATAGTATTCATCCTTATGATTGAGAATGGGATTCAAGAGTTTAATAAGAAAATTATTTGATGTAACTTGTTTATTTATGTGTAGATGTAGAAAAAATAAAGAATTTTGAAGATGAAATTCAGTCTTTCACAAAGAGACAATGGGTAAGGAAACTAAGTACCTTAAGTACTTATGGAACAATACATCAGGAAGAATGGAACATCACTCTTAAATCTCTCACAAATTAAGGCATGAATGAAGTAATTTCAAATGAATGGAATCTCAAATTAAATGTATAGAAATTTATCGAGGACAACAAAGGATATGGTACAACAAGAATCTGGAACAAAGAGTATGCATCAGAAATCGCAACAACCATACAAAATTTAAATGATAAAGTACAAACACATATGAGCAAAAACAATATCATGTACTAGCAAAGGAAAAGGTTGGACATTGAGATAGACAACTTATAGAAATATTTGGTGAAGATTCCCAAGTGGAATTGCAAAGGATGAAGTAGAAAATTAGTGTCAAACCAAAATTAGATGGAAACACCTATGAAATCAAGTTAAATAGGAAACAACAACATAAATTTTGGGACCCTGGAAAATTGCAGATGACAATGAAGGAATAGCAACAAGAAAACAAAGTGTGGGAACTAGGATGAATGGACCAGTTTGAAGACTCATGTCCAGGAGGCCATGAAACTTTGTTGTATTATGGGATTCTGATGCAGGAGCATCTCCCCCCTCCAAAATCGTCATCTAAATTCAAGCATATAGAAAGCAAAACATTGTAGGAGGACGTGGCTCCCCATGTGAATGTAAATTAACACCTATAAGATAAGGATTTGATCCTATTGATCCTTGTGTGTATGAAACCAAGGATATAGAGAAACTCAAGAGTAAAATGTTATTCTTAGCAAATAGTTAGATTCTATCCATAAATTATGTAAGTACTCGAGACGCATAAATTCCAAGTAGATGAGAGTTCTATTTTGAGTAATTATTTGCATGAATTATGGAAATAGTTAGGGTTTGTGATGATTTGGAAGCATAGATTGCCTTCTTCGTATTCGTAAGCCTACGAGCATGAATGGGGAAGCTAAAAAATTGTGTAATTAGGCCAGCGTAAAGGTAGATAAAGATAGTAGAGGAGTCGTGTAGTAGAATTTGATTTAATGAAACATTATGTTTATGCTTCCATCAATGTGTTATTTCCTTATGGCTCTATTTATTTATTTTCTAATTCTTCTTTCGTTTTGTATGAGCCTTTTTGTAATTTATTGATGGTTCGATTGTAAATGGATTTCTCTATGTGTATGTCAGAGAACTCATGGAATTCCAAATCAATGGAATATATATATATGATCTATGTTAGTGAAGGTAACCCCCCTATCTAGATCGAAACAAAAAGAGAGAATAAACCAATCATAACTTTGGGAGAATAAGAATTTTTGTGTTTATTTGTTAAATATTGAATGTGAATTTGAATGTGTTTGAATGTTAATAACCCATAAATGGTTAATGAATTGGTTCTGTGTGTATATGATTTCATGGATATTTACGTGTTAAGTTGTGTTTTAGTTTGAAATGGTTTATGTAAATTGAAATTCCCTGATTTTGATAGGGTGACCTCTTGTTCTCTCAATGGTTTCTCTTAAAAAAAGTAATCACGTATGCACTTTGTAGTGGGTGTTTTATTCATCAGAGAGGTTTTTCACTTCATATCTTAATGAAGTGTGATTTCAGGATGCATATTTTTGTTTAATCAACATTGAGAAAGGCATCAACAAGCCCTTAATATACATAGATGATTTTTTTAAGTGTTAGAATGGTTTGAGTGTTTGCATATCTTTGGAGGGAAGTGGAGTTACTAGAACCAAAATCATTCATTCAACCTGTAGATTGATGATAAGGAAGTGTGCACTCAAGAAAATTCATTTGTTCTCATAGTTGGAGATAGTGAATACCAATGACATTTATGATACTTGAATACATCTCCAGTCATGATGATGTCCATCATTTTGTATTGGTATGTGACCTGGTATGTTATTATTTATGCAGGATGATTGAAAAGTCTCATTTGAAGAATAAATTATATGGGATATGCTCTTGTGATCCTAGGATTGTGAGGTTTCATTAATTTTTTTGAAGATGAATGCCACTAATATTGAAAGGTTCAAGTTCAAGCTCATCCATGGAAAAGGATGTAGATGGTGAGGATTTTCTTTGTGATGATCTATAAATGAGATGTCTGAGATGGGTCTTTTAACATTCGAGAGTAGGTTGTAGAATTCAAGTGGGATTTACAAGGAGTAAAATAAAACCAAGAGAGGGTGGATGTTGATCAGTATAAGGAATCAAAGTAACGCAACAAAAAAATAATTTCAGATTTGGTAGAGACCCCAAAATTCGGGTTGGAGATCTAGATCGTAGAAGATATACAAGTGGGTGTTTGTTTAACCTATTTGGAGGAGAAATCAGTTGGATGAGAAAAAGACGGTCTATAATGGCATGCTCAACTACATAATTTGAATACATGTAATCCACTCATGAAAGAAAGGAAGCAATGTGGTTACATTAATTCCATTATATCATTGGGTTGGTAGAACAAGTTGTAAGGATAGATTGTGACAATCAGAATGTAATATTCATGGAAAGGAACCTAGATTATCATTCTAAGACAAAGCATATGATGTTGAGTATAATTTTTTCAAATACATGGTTGAAGAGAACAAGATGTTGTTGGTGAAGGTGGATACTTTGGAGAATGTTACAGATTCATTAACAAAGTCTATGAGCATTGATAATTTCTCTTGGTATAGAGAATCAATCGACATTCTTCCTTGGATTGTTGATCATGAAAGCATGTGAACCTTGTATGAAAATAAAACAACAAGTGGGAGAATGTTAGGTATGTGTTATAATATTTGCACAATTTTGGCTCCCCGTATTAGGGTTTTTGGGGACAAATCCCCTGAGAAAACAAATATTGGGGGTCTTATTTGCCAAAATTTTGGGTGGTCTTTCACCTTTGGTAGGGGTGGGTCTTTTTCCTTTAGTGGTTTAGTGGTGCATGGTGTTATTCCTGAATTTATACTTTAAGGCTCTAAAGTATACTGTCAAGGCATCCGTAAAAGGCAGAGAGAGATAAGGAATAAAGTGTCGGTTTTAAAAAGATAAGCCATGGCTGATTTATTAACTATCTTTGTCGAGATTCCCAGTGTTCTTGGATGCTAATATCTCTCTCAATTGTTTCCCATGAGCATTCTAACTCAAACTGATTGTTTGTTGTCTATAATATGGTGTTAAATAAATTTAAAGCAATGCTTGTTTGATCTGATAGGTCGAGCTCTATATTGGGCTGTCTTGTAACGGGTACAGTCATGAGGGATAAATTTGTAAAAGATCAATTTCTTCGTTTTCAAGGTTTTCTATTTTTGTTTTGAAATATGTAAGAAGAACTTCAAAACATTGAATTAATAGTATGACAAAATTAAAGTCCGTTTCCTATATCTGATTTAAATTTGAAAGAGAAAATATGCATGAAATGAAAGAAAAACATAGAGTTGTTGAACAATGTGAGGCATCATTTAAAGAGGAATCTCACTTTGTGACATAAGAAGAAATTAGACATGAAATATTTAATGAAGCATATGATATTGAAACCTAATACTTTCAGAGGTCTTGTACCTGCTGATAGTCGATACAAAGGAAAAACTATAAACAATTAGATGGCCAAAATAATTAATCACCACAGTAGGGGTTGTACTAAATTGTAGTTAAGCACTCATCAAAGATATATAAGCAAAACATGAAACAACAGAGGAGCACATAACTCAGAATCAACAAGATATGGAATCTTCAATATGCATTCGTATTAATTCTGGAAAATGAAAATAAACTTTCTTGCTTACAATCCGCCTAGAAAAAGCCTTCTCTTGGTCTTACAAAAATATATTTATACAAAATCACCAATTTTTGACAGTTGGTGATTTTTTAACTTCTAGGGGCTAATGGTTGCAAAAAACAAAAACTTGAACCATTTGCGTGGTCATGTTTTGTTTCTTTATCATCTCGATAATATGATCTTTCAAAATGATACTTCATTTTTTTATTGAAGTATCTCCTTCTTTTGATCCGAGACATTCAACAAATTTTTCTACAAAGTGTAAAAAAGTTCTAGGAGGCTCTGAAAAATCCTTCGCCTCGAATAGATAAAACTTTCTTTGAATTTTAGGAAGTCGGTCTTCAATCCCTTTATCAACAAACTTAATTTATTGCAATTTTAAGTTTGGCTTCACCAGCCACCTGTCTATTAGGGTAACACCAATTTCTTTTAGTTGTGAAATTTCCATCTGAATTCCGTTCAAGTTCTCTTTGAAATTCAATTGATGTCTTATAATATTAATCTGTCCTAGTAGCCCAGTACAATTGTCTCTTCCAATATCTAATGACCCTTTGTCTACAAAATCAAATATTTCTTCACAGTCATCTTTGATTTCCTTGGCCATTCTCTTTTTTTCGGCTATATTGGCCTCCCATACATTAAGCATGATATCGCCTCTAATCTTCTCAGTGAAAGATAGCTTTGGAGTTTTTGATACCTATTCATTTCCTGAAAGTACAACTACTTTTTGAAAAGTATCCCTTGTTTCTTTAGTTTTTTTTTCCTTCAAAACAATGTTATCAAAGGATTTACTTACTTCTTGGAAATAATTCTAAATAACTTCTACTTTGGAAATCAATCTTTGTTGCTCTGCTTCTATCTTTGTATGCACTTCCAATGACTGGACCTAAAGAACCTTTAAATATATCACCTGATTCTGAATGGAATTCAACCTCTCCTGTAATTGTCTCGCTAATTCTTCCTGATGGGTTGCCTGCCCTTGATGATTTTCATTTTATTATACATCTCATCCAAGCTAGACTTGACCAGTTGGATTTCTTGTATGTCAACAACTCTAGCTTGTTCTATCCCTTTGTTTATCTCTTCTCTGATATGTTTCTCATTATTTTTTAATTGGCTTTGCAACTGGGCTATCATGTGATTATTCTTCTTCAGCCTTGTTTTCATATTGTCAACTGTGAATAGATTGTTTGTTTCCAAAGCTCCCATAGAGCCCGCTACCTCTGTAGTGAAATCTTCTTCTTCTAAGTTCTTCCCATCTATCAACACTCTATGCTTATTTACCATAGTACCTTCTCTCTGATGCATCTCCTGCTTCAACACAACCTTCCACTTTTTACTGTAAAATTAGTCAGAGGGAGGTATCTCTTCTCTAGAGATAGGATTAAGGTCACCAACATATATGACTTCCAGCTGGGGGAGCCCAAAAGTGGACTATAAATGAGTCAAGGAAGCAATGGGGCTACCCAGCTCTGTAGATTTTGTTTCCCTTGTTGTTTTGGGGATATCAGTATGAATAGTTTATGATGAAGGGGGAATCAATTTACTAGACTCGGGAGGTGTCTCAGACCTTTTTTCTGTTTTGGATCCTGTGTTCTTTGTCTATGGAACTTCTACTTTTTGAGAAGACGTTTCAGTCTCCTTTGGATCTTTCTCTGTATTTTCTTTATCCTGCACCTCTGATCCAAAACCCGGGGGAGTATTTTCTTGTGTTGGAGGAGGGGTTGTTAATTCTCCCTGCAGTACCTTTGGTAAACCACTTCGCCTGTGTCTCTAGAAGGTTAGAAAATTGGTATGTAAGTCAGGTGATAATGTCTGAACCTTTCCTAATACATCCTCATAGGTTCTTGCTCCTTTGAACATGTCATCGCAGGGGGATTTTTCATGTTCGTACGCTTTCATGTTGCAGTGAGCAAGGTGATTCCCCACAATTTGATAAGGGTCATGTTTTTTGTGTTCGAGATCTAGAAATTTAACCTATTCTAGTGTAGTAGCTTCAACCTTGGAATGACCCAATTTAAGTAGTGAAAACTTCCCAATCTGTACAGGGAAGACTGGCCAGAAATTCTTCTGAGGTTTTTAAAATACTCCTTGTCTGCACGTTGATTTTCTCTAAAGCCCAGATGATCATATCATTGTATGGAATGATTCATGGGGATGTGGATATCTTATGAATCTCAGACTCTGCTATGTCTCGTAGTTTGTTCTCAGAATCATCAGGGAAATTCTTAATTTCATAGCCTAAGGTTTCAAAATTTGCCTCTAGGATTTGATCGAATCAATAGCATGCAGCGTAGTATTAGATATAATATCTCCCTCTGGATTTGAGCTTTCACTTGCTTCTACACTTTTCTTAGGTTACTTTCTTGGTTCCATGATGTTTCTGCTAGGACGAAAGTCTGTTGCAGAGAAAAAATGTGTAATTTTTGCTGAATGCAACTCGCTCCTGAGTCTAAAAAATAAGAATGAAATTTGAAATACCAAACCTTTATTAATCTTTAGCTCGTCTTACAATGAGTGTACCGATACAGGCGATGGAAATTTAATGTTTTAATGGGGAATATACACTTGGAGATACGCAATTGTGTTAAAAATATCTCCATTTGTCCATTATAGATACGGTTGTATATCAACGATTCAAAACTGGAGCTTCGAAAGAAATGTTTTCAACAAATCCTGAATAATGAAATGCCAAAAGTCTTTTAAACATCATTAATATTGTTTAAAATTAAGTTAATTAAGTTTAGTCTTTTAATACTTTCGAGATTACGCATTTTAAAGTTTCAAGTATCATATCCCCAAGAGGTATGACACAAACAAGCCTCGAATCGTGAAATCGTGATGGGATTAATTAAGGCGCTAACCACTTGTATTAATCTTTTAATTAATCGAGGTCAGGGATAAGTTTTTACTTTACAGAAATTCAGGAATCGGGGGTTCGAGGGTCGATATTTTGATATCATTTTGATACAAGGAATCCTGAATCGTGACTGATTAATGATTTGTTAATTGTTTTTAAGAATCTAATTAATCGCAATTAAAAGATAGTTTGTGAAAAAGCACGTTGGGATTTTATAACACATAGGCTCCATCTAGGGATATTGTTTCCTTGTGGGACAAGAAGAACATGTAGACCAAGTGCCTTCATTGGGTAAATGGAGTCAATAATTCAACTCTGTGAAACGTATTAGGAGAAAACGCAACATAGGATTTTAGGACCCCAACATTAACTTTGAAAACTCTCCATAACTAAAACATCTGATGATATCGAGTTAGGTTCACCATAGATTTCCTTTTCTGAAACTGACCTCAGTATTTTGTAAGATAATTGAAACAAAATTAACCATTCTACTAGGTTGCATCTTATTTTTTTCCCATCAAGGTAAAGTAATTCCAATATGTCAAATTAGGGGATCCCATAAGCTTATAATGTAAATCCAGCTGAAAGAAGAAAAGTTACCAGAGACTCTTGTAATTCATGTATAACATCCTTATCAAATATATAGATATTTGTTCACTACCAACGAGCATGTTCGGTACCCTGGTGAAGTTATCCGACTTCCCAAATTGAATTTCCTTCCACCAGTTCATTGTTTTCTAGCATTCAAATGTTGAGATGAGGGCAATCAATATTATGAATTTCCTTTATTCATATCTTTGGACTAGATGGGGGAAATCAATAATGAATTTTATTTCACCATCTATCTGTATATACTTTTTAATATGAAGTGGGGGAAATCAATCAGTATGTAATATACTCAGGAAAATATCTGTTTTTTTTTTGTTTTTTTGTTTTTAATTTAACAACAGAGGTCTGTCAACTCACTTTAATAGCTATGGGCTAGTCTTCTTTATGGCCTTCAAACATCATTGGATTTAGGGAAATTCTTGGGGGAATTCTTAATTATATCTTTCAAGGAATTTACTTGAGTGAAAACAATCAGCTTATTCCTGTTATAATGACTAGCAAAGTTAGGATTAGCCCAGACATACTTTCGATTCAACTAAAATTGGGAGAACTATAAAATTTACCTATTCTCGTTTTGAAGGTTTGTTTTTGAGTTTCCATAGCTAAGGTGAGCCCTTTATTTTGTCAAAATACTTATGGGAAAACATCAAGGATCATACAAAAATCAAGCTTTATCGTGGTTAAGGGAAAGGTAAGGGCTTCAGATATTCAGTTGCACATATGATTGTTCTTAATGATTTTCTTAGTTAACTTTTATAACCTTTCCTTAAGCCCCCTTTTAATTTATTTGTTTGAAAATTTCAATGGTAATATTAGCAACAATGGAATTACTAATTTACTCATTTGTATCTCTTAGGACATTCTAACCTGAATTTTCAGAACAAAATTTCATACCTTGGTAGCTCTTTGTATTGCCAGCCAAAAAGACTGTTTGTTTATTACCTTTTTTTTTTTCTTTCGAAGGTATTTAACATGAATATTCATGCATGACACATTTTTAACATCTCTAGTCTCTTGGTTCGTCAGAAACTTTCCTGTGAATAAGATAACATCATAATTGTCAGGAAATATTACAAATCAGAAAGTCTTTTTTTTTTTTTAATCTAGAGCCAAAATAGAAACTTACCGAAGGAAATGTAACTATAAAGAAAGCATGAAAACAAATGGGTATGTACAATGAGAGTTCTGAAATACATTACTGCATGAAGTGTTTAAGGTACCACCCATTGACATGGGCGTTAAGAATTTTTCCATCGATATTTTCTAATAAAAAAGCATTTTTTCCCTCAAAAGTTGGAATCTTATACAGGCTGGACCAAATCGAATCAAACTTGCCATGTTAACCTACGTCTTCTTTCCTGGATTCCCATTTTAGGACCAGATCATCAGGGAGGAATTCTCTTTCTTTAGCTTTTTGATCGAATAAGGCTTTCATATTATCCTGATACCTCTGCAACCTTTCTTCTACTTCGGCCCTATTTTGCTGAACTTCAATTAGTTGATTTATCCTCCTAGTAACGACATTGGGCTCTTCATTTGAATCTTTCCAGAGTTTCATTACTAGTAGTGCAAGATTTATTGGTAAAATCACATCAGTACCATATACCATCTAAAATGGGGACATCCCAATTGATCTTTTGGTACCTATCCTGTTAGCCCATAAAGCATATTTTAAATGGACATGCCATGCTTTCTTGTTTTCAGTCAAAACATTTTTAATTATAGTAATCAGACTTTTATTAGACGACTCAGCTAGACCATTACCCTACGGATAGTAAGTCATGGAGTGTCCTAGCACGATATTATATTTTTGGCAAAATATTATCATGGCCATGGACTTAAAATCTTGCACATTATTAGTGACTATCTTTCGGGGACAACCAAATCTGGATAGAATGTTTTCCTCTAGAAAACTGATTACTACCGAGTCAATTGCATTTCTTGTGGGAATAGCTTCCACCCATTTAGTGAAATAGTCCGTAGCAGTTAGAATCCACTTGTTTTGAGCACTGGAGTGTGGATGAATCTCTCCAATGAAATCAAGACCCCATTGTTGAAATGGAGCTTCGATTTTAACTAGAAATAAAGGTAAAGCTGGGGCTTTCTACTTGCTTGTAAACAACTAGCAAGGAATACAAGTTCAGACTTTAGTGTTTACCTCTGTGAATAATTTGGGACAATAATACCCGGATCTTAAGATTTTATAAGTTGTTTCTCACCAAGCATGGTGTCCTCTGCACACTCCCACGTGGAATTCATCTATAACCCTTTCTGTTTCGATCTCAACTAAGCAGCTTAGTCGGAAACCCAAGGGATCTTTCCAATATAATTTGTTGGTTGTGGAGCCTGATTATCTTCCTGATTTAGAGGTCTTTTACTTTTAGTTGTGTTTATTCCCCATGAAGTATTTACACCCTAGAAGTATGTACACTCTTCCACGCGGGGGAGTGCAGAGGGGGGGTACCCCCTCTGCAGGGTCTAGGGGGGCTATCCCCCCAACTGGGAGGTCTGGGGGAAAGAGGGCCCCCAGCGGGGGTTCGGGGGTGAAGCCCTCGAAGAAAAAATTGCCTTGTAAAAGTATATTGTAATTTCATTGTAAATCTGGACCGTTCATTATA